>JAMPIV010006425.1:0-10000 GCA_024509875.1 Oreohelix idahoensis
AGGTGTGAGGGATTTATGGTGAAGATTTATATTTTGGTAAGTAAAGGATGAGGTGTTATGGAATTTATGTGGAGTTGTTTATTATATTGGGTTTGAGGGAGGTTATGTGGGGGAGTTAGGGAAGTAGGGAAGTTTGGTAGGGTTGGTTTGTAAGGAAATTTTGTATTAGTATTATGTTTATGTAGATGATGGTGTTTGATTTTGGAGTGTGAGGATGTGTAGTTATGTATGAATGTGGATTGTAATGATTTTAAGTGATTAAAGATGATATTAATGGGGGTGTATAGGATAGAGGTGAGGTGGTTTATTTATGTATAAGAAGATGGGGTGGGAATTATAGAGTTTAGAGTGTTTTTTATGGGTAAGTATAAGAGTATGGATAATACTCACTATACGAACATTAAAACATACTGCAGAAAACCTGCACTTTTTTTAAGTAGTCGTACAACAACAACAACACGAGACGAGCGGCAGCCGTTTTCCCATCTAGCAGGTCCCATTTATGTGTTTTGATTCGTATGGGATTGTGGTTTGTACACCTTTAATGAAAATATTCTATGAACCAGCATGGAATAGTTAGCAAATGCAACCACTGAATAAAAGGTATTGTTTAGTTAAGACGAAGTTAGACTTACTTCTTGAACACAAGTTGGAAGTTACATTGTTGACATTTGACTATCGGAAACAGAGTACTTCATTCTTACGATCACACAGCCACACACCAACATAGACGAGTCTACCACAACTACCTGGGTTTATTACACATCTCTTCTGTAACCACCACCTCTGGCAATAGCCAGTTTACAACAGAAGCCCCTCATTTCTTCACCCTGTCACAAAACGGCTTTACAACAGAAGTCCTACATTTTTCCTCACCCGGTCACAGTAACCTTTATTGGTGCCATGACCAACTCGTCTCCGTTGGTGCACCCATACTACAATGGAAACAGACCGGCCGCAACTGGAGCACCAGTTGGTATTGTTGCAACAGCAGAACCAACAATTACAGCAACAGCTTCTGCTTCAGACACAACATACAGCGTCACAACAACCCCTACCAGACTCTGATAATTTTCATACTGCTACTTTGAAGAACATAAAAACGGACACTTTGTGCAATGTTACTCAGTCCGCACATTATCAGAACATTGCTTCCATTGTTACACCTTTTGATGGGGACCCCTCGCGGTTTAAGAAGTGGTTAGTGGACATAGAAAAGTACGTCTCATTAATCCCTACAGCTACAGATGAAGACCGTAAAAGGGTCGCATTTTTGTCGTCTCAGTCTCTGGTTACAGACTTCCTTCGACGAAGATTCAAGGACTTCCCTATGGAAACCTTCCCCTCCCTGAGAAAAGAGTTAATCCATCGTTATTCTCCAGTGACCGACTGTGAACACGCTTGGACTCTTCTTCGGCGCATTCATCAGGAGAAACACGAACCTGTGCAATGCTATGGTGACCAGCTGCTCAATCTTTCTGAGGATGCTTTCTTTGAAGATTCGTTGCCTTCAGCTGATCTAGCTAAACATCTTGTTGGCATCTTCATTGATGGTCTCTCTACAGCCTCGCTCAAACTACTTACAATTCGAGAATATACTCAAACCATCAAAAAAGCCTTACAGTTAGCAGTAGCCGAAAGAGAATGTGAAGAAACGTTTTTCAACAGCGTTTGGGACGTGACCCTCGAGTAGAACTCCAAGAAGAACATGAACCGATGGACGTGAGTCATTATCGCTACAGTTGGCAAGGCCCACCTGCACAACAACGACCTGTTGCTCCTCCGTCAGGGACCCATTCAAGTTATCAACATCGATCGCGACATCATCGAAGTGGACAGGCACCTCTGATACATCAGGTATCTACGATTACTTGCTTCACCTGTGGTCAGCCTAATCATATATCTAGGAACTGTGTCCACCGACAACAGCATCTTGTAAGGCCACAAACTAACACCCAGCAGCAACCACGTAATCGCCAGCACAGTCAAGGACAACCTCACCAAACCTTCCTGGCCTCCATTCACAACCATGCCACCCCGTCAAGAACCTTTACTCTCTTTTTCCCGTGGACAGTCCTACCCCAGACCTCTTATGGACCAGGGAAACCGAATTTGAAACAGCCTGAAACAGGAGAAGGAATAGAATGGCAATAAGAAATTTCATTGCAGAAATAAGACAAACAAAGATATGGGAGGTAAACTACAGTACATGTAGAAGCTGCGTCATGACAACAAAAGGGTGTTGGAAGGCACACATATATCCAATAAGATCGGGAAATTCCTCCTCTTCCTCTTCATCCTTATCTGCCGACACTCTCTACCCTCCATTCCACCCCATCTCCTCTGTCCCTCACCCTGCTCCTCCTGTGATTGTTCCACCCAATGCTTTAGGTGATCCCTCCTCTTCCGAATCTGATCGTTCTCCTCACGATATTCCACCTCCTCTGGAAATTCTGCTCCCCTTCCCAAGTATCTTCTGCAGCCCACTGCCCATGTCCGTACTCACTTTTCACGTCTTCCTCGCCCCCGTCAGTTGCCTCTGGTACCTCCTCCAACCCCCCCTGCCCCACCGACACACAGTAGATCGCGTAATCCTCGCCGTCTTCCTCCGATCTGTCCACGCCCTCCACTCCAATCCTCCCTTTATGTTCCGTCCCCTCCTGCAGTCCTCGCAATTTCTCCTCATCCTTAACATCCCCGCTGTGATGAACGTTTGAACACACGAGCAATCGAATGCATTGATTCCTTAAATATCCTCATAAAATCGTTAACCAGTTGACCTTTCTTTTTTTTCCCAAATGTCGTTTCCAGTTATGTCTTATTCGATGATCTGTTTGTCTTTCGTGACCTCACTAGCTATGCTTTTTGACTCCTATGATGTTGAGTTTTGGGACACTCCTCATGCCACATGATTAACTCCTCCTTGACCAGCGTTAGCTATATCTTTTTTTTGTACTTAAGATTGCATCTGTGCTGTCATGACCTTATGATTATTGCCTTTTTCTTAATGGGTTGATATTTTTTTGTCACGAGCATGGTCATGATTTGTTCGTGATGATTTGTGAATAACAAAGAGATTACCATTAGTTCATTTTTTTTCACCCGCCACTTATGTTGGCATCAGTAATTTTTTTTTATCATTCCATTTTGTTTCCTCCATGTCGTTTAGACATAGTTCGTTTTCCAGATTTTTTAATGCCGGTACATTTCTTATGTGAATTAACTCATGCCATTTACTACCTTGTTTGAAGTTTAGTTTACTACATACTGATGTTCCTGTCTGGTGCAACCGCCGTGTTCAGCGTCCACCAATTTTTTTTTTAATTGCTTGTGAGTACTCCACTTTTAGCGACGTTACCTCGCTTTGATGCATTAATTGTGTTTTTTTTTCCATGACTTTGAGTAATGTTTGTGACTTCATGGTGCATTGTTCATTGATCCCCATGAAATATGAGTATTTTCATTTTTGCCATTGTGTCATTTATGCCTCTCGACATACACTTTGTATCTTTTTCCATAACTAGCTAGTTCTCTTACTATTCCCCCATCAGTTTTTTTTGTTTTCTTTATTTCATTGTCCATTCCCCATTCCCTTAACTCCCATGCTATTGTATTCCACTGATGTATATTATCCCATCACCTTCCATATCCATGATTGATGTTTTGATGTATAGTGGTGTATAATCTGGTTGAACTGGTATATACATTTTTTTTCCCCTTAGGTTTTTTTTTAGGGTTAGTTTTCAGTAGTTCCTCAGAAATGTCTCCCTTCCGGGATACATTTTGGTGGCCCCGGGCGTTACATGAAATGATGTCATCAAAGCTTGTGTAGTAGCAATACAAGTAAAGAAACGGAAGTGATTGTTTTTAAGGGGAGATTAGAGTGAGTTGTTTTTAACACGAGACGAGCGGCGGCCGTTTTCCCATCTAGCAGGTCCCATTTATGTTTTGATTCGTATGGATTGTGGTTTGTACACCTTTAATGAAAATATTCTATGAACCAGCATGGAATGGTTAGCGAATGCAACCACTGAATAAAAGGTATTGTTTAGTTAAGATGAAGTTAGACTTACTTCTTGAACACAAGTTGGAAGTTACATTGTTGACATTTGACTATCGGAAACAGAGTACTTCATTCTTACGATCACACAGCCACACACCAACATAGACGAGTCTACCACAACTACCTGGGTTTATTACACATCTCTTCTGTAACCACCACCTCTGGCGATAGCCAGTTTACAACAGAAGCCCCTCATTTCTTCACCCTGTCACAAAACGGCTTTACAACAGAAGTCCTACATTTTTCCTCACCCGGTCACACAACATGGGAGAAATATCTCGGAAGAATCATTCTTCCAAGTTATTGCAGGGAGATAAAACCACCAGGAAACAGTTTGCCATGTTACGGCAATTTCTGGCCAAGTCAGCCAGCCTGATTCAGATCACTGAGAGGCTGCAACATTCAGTAATATTAATTTACCGTGCGCCATCAGAAAAGTTCATGGGCGGAGGAACCCCAGGAGAGGAAAGATGAAGAGCGACCATTTGAGTTACGGTCGCCAGGGGGTAACCTCGAGTGGTGACCTTACCACGGTAGTGCTCACTGAGATCTTTAAAGACATAGATAGGGGCCAGCGTGAAAAAGAAAACTTACAGTAATTAGACTGGGATGCCCCAACCTCGACGGGGGGAGTAATGTGATGCTTAACTATAGTTTTATTTTCAACTCACCCCAGTCTTTTTCTCTTCGAAAATTTTTGAGTTACTTAAGTGAGAAGTTATTTGACTTGTCCATATTTGTTAAAGTTCTTGTGGTGTAAATTTTTTACAGGATGGGGTAACCAGCCCCATGCCCAACCCTTCTCAGTCACTTTCTACGACATGCATGGAAGGGAACAGTGTTACTATTCTTTGCTCCCCTTTCGGGCCCCGTTAACACATGGGCTGGTTACCCCATCCTGTAAAAAATTTAAACCACAAAAAACTTCAACAACTATGGACAAGTCAAATAAAGAAAATAAAACACAGCCATCCAAGACAGGGGAAGGTCCTCTCGCAGGGAGGCGTATGATGCAACACAGAGAAAGCCGAAAGGAGTCTGTGTTGCTGACTAACCTTCTTTCTTCTAGGAGAACTTCCAGATTTGGCACCTGGAATATTCGGACATTAAACAAACAAGGGAAAGTGGCACAAGTAGCAGCAGAAATAAGGCAATATAAAATCGAGGCTCTGGGAATGTGTGAAACAAAGTGGAAGGGGGTAGACAGGAAGAAACTCATCACAGGTGAATTGGTGCTGTCCTCAGGACATGAAGACAAAAGTTCACACCACAGTGAAGGGTAGTTCTTATGTTATCTAAAGAAGCATAGAAAGCACTCATTGAATGGGAATCTGTTGGACCCAGAATAATTACAGCCACTTTTAAAACAGCTAAAAAGAAAATACATGTAAATGTCATCCAATGTTATGCACCAACTAATGACAAAGAAGAGTCGGTGAAAGAAGCATTTTATACTAGACTACAGGAAATTATGGATAAAGTAAAAAAAAGAGACATCACAATTTTGATGGGTGACGTGAATGCAAAGATAGGTACAGTCAATACAGGGTTTGAAGAAGTCATGGGAAAACATGGGCTAGGAATAATGAATGAAAATTGGGAACTATTCTCAAACTTCTGTGCTTCAAATCAACTGGCTATAGGAGGAAGCATGTTTCCACATAAGAGAATACACAAGGCAACATGGATATCACCAGACCATAGAACAGAAAATCAGATTGATCATATATGCATAAACAAGAAGTTTAGATCATCACTGCAGGATGTAAAGGTATATAGAGGAGAAGATGTGGCATCAGATCACCACCTTCTGATAGCCAAAGTAAAAATGAAACTCAAGAGATATGCAACAATGCAAAATTATAGACAACAATTTAATGTAGGACATCTAAGAAATCAAGAAACAAGAGACAAATTTGCGGTCACAGTATTCAACAAATTCAGAGTGCTCCAACAGCTGGAAGATGTAGAGAATACAGAAGACTATTGGCAGCAGGTCAAAACTGTATGGAATGAGACATGTGAAGAAATACTGGGGAAAAGGGAAAGACAACAAAAAACATGGATAACAACAGAAACCATCAATAAGATAAAAGACAGAAAAAACAAGAAAGCAGATTTAAACACAAGCAAAACCAGAAGTTCCAAAGCCAAGGCTCAAGAAGTGTACACAGAAGCAAACAAAGAAGTAAAAAGAAGTATCAAAAGAGACAAGAGGAAGTATATTTAGGAGTTGGCAAGAGAGGCAGAAGATGCTGCAGCCAAAGGAAATATGAGAGAATTGTATAGCAGCACAAAGAAGCTAACAGGGAAATGCAAGCAAACAAGTTGCCACATAAAAGACAAGAATGGGAAACTGCTCAGCAATATACAGGAGCAAATGAAGAGGTGGACAGAATATTTTTGTGACCTTCTCAATAGACCAGCTCCACAAAACCCCCTGAACATCCAGCCAGCAGAAGAAGAGCTACAAATTAACGGTGAAAGACCAACGAAGGAAGAAATAAAGAAAGCCATAAAGCTTCTAAGAGATGGAAAAGCGGCTGGACCTGATGGCATTCCAGCAGAGGCCATCAAAGCAGATATCGACACGGCTACAGAGATGTTATATAAATTACTTGGTAAAGTCTGGGAAAAGGAAGAGATACCAGCAGAATGGAAGGAAGGATATCTGGTTAAAATGCCTAAGAAGGGAAATTTACAAGAGTGCACAAATTATAGAGGAATAATGTTACTATCAGTGCCAGGAAAAGTATTAAACAGGATTATCCTTGAGAGATTAAAAGAGTCCATAGACAAGCAACTGAGAGATGAACAAACAGGTTTTCGAAAAAATAGATCATGTTTAGACCAGATAACCACTTTGAGAATAATAGTTGAACAAAGTCTGGAATGGAATTCACCACTATGCATCGGATTTGTGGACTATGAAAAGGCATTTGACAGTGTAGACAGAGAATCACTTTGGAAATTGATGAGGCATTATGGAGTTCCCCTGAAGATCATTAATTTAATAAAGAAAACATATGAAGACATGTCATGCAGAGTTCTTCGTGAAGGACAGCTTACAGAACCATGTGGGATAAGAACAGGAGTGCGACAGGGATGCCTCTTGTCTCCATTTCTTTTCTTACTAGCAATAGACTGGGTTATGAGAACATTGACAACACACAACAGAAATGGAATCCAGTGGACTCTGACAAAGCAGTTGGATGATCTGGATTTTGCTGATGACTTGGCTCTTCTGTCTATAACCGTAATCAGATGCAGGACAAATTGAAAACACTCGATGAGAGGTCACAGCAATTGGGTCTGAAAATACACAGGGAAAAGACACAAATAATGAGAATAAATACAGGTAATGATAAAGGGTTGAACTTGAAGAAACACAAATACAAGATGTAGAATCATACACATATCTTACTTACTTAGTCGTTCCCCTTCTACCATGAGGTGTAGAGGTTTGGAACAAAGAGCGCCAGACTATCCTATCGGCTGTCTTCCTCCTGGCCTGGTTCTATTCTAGTCCTCAGTCCTTCAAAGATTGTCTAATGTTGTCCTCCCAGCGGACTCTGGGTCATCCTCGGGGTCTGGATCCTTGGCTCTTTGTTTCCCATGCTTGTCGCAGTATCCGATCTTCTCCCATTCTGCAGACATGGCCAAACCTTCTTAATTAAGACTGTTCTACTTGGGTCTGCAGGGGGTAGGATTTAAGGCCTTGACGTATCATCTGGTTGTGTACCATGTCTCTTCTTGTTACTTCAACCACCTTCCTCTGATACCTCATTTCTGAGGTTTGGATCTGGCTTTTATGGGTTGTAGTCATTGCCCATGACTCGCATCCATATGTCAAGACTGGGACATAGGTGGAGTGGTATACAGCCATCTTCATTTTCTTACCAACCTCTCTCTTGCTGAGGAATCCTCGATTTATGGCCTGAAAAAGTCTCCCAGCTGCTGCTTTTCGAGTGGCCAACTCTTCTTTGATGCCTCCTCTTTGGTCTATAATAGCTCCGAGGTATTTAAAGTGGTCGACCTGCTCCAGGACCTGTTCTCCCAGCTTAATCTGATGTACTCTTTCTTCTCGTGATATCACCATGGATTTTGTTTTAGAGCTGCTTTAACATGCCAGCTCCGAAATATAGACCTGTCTCATCTTCCAGTACCCCACTGAATACTTTCTTGTTCTCTCCTTACATGCCTTGATGACATCGTCCATAAGGAGTATGAAGAGGTAAGGTGACAGGATATCACCTTGTCTTACACCAGTGGTGGTCCTGAACTCTTCTGACTCATGGTTTGCTGTCCTCACATAATTTCTGCAAGACTTGTAGAAGCTCTGTATAGCATGAATCAGAGGTGCTGGAATATTCTTCCTTGTCAAACAGTCCCAAAGTTTGCTCCAGGGGACCCTGTCAAACGCCTTTTCCAGATCTTTGACACAAAGATGCATCTCACTCTTATACTCAAGGGCCTTTTTACTCAGCTGTCTCAGTGTGAAGATTAGGTCTTGAGTACTTCGGTTTGCTCTGAATCTGCACTGGACCTCATCCATTACACATATCTTAGCAGTAATATAGACAAAGTTGGAGGGACAGACAGCGATATCAAAATAAGAATACAAAAGGCAAGAGGAGCTTTCATTGCAATGGGAAATATATGGAGATCAAGAGAAATCGGATCCAACACGAAAATAAGAATCTTCAACTCAAATGAGAAGTCAGTCCTATTGTATGGCTCTGAGACATGGAGAACAACAAAGACAACAACCAAAAAGCTACAGACTTTCATAAATGGGTGCTTGCGTAGAATAGAGGGATTAAAATGGTATGACAAGGTTACCAACGTGGAACTGATGACAAGAACTAGACAAGTGTCAGTCGAACAGGAGATGAGAAGAAGACGATGGCGATGGATAGGACACACACTGAGGAAACCTGTTGATAGCATTACAAGGCAGTCCTTGTTCTGGAACCCCCAGGGCAAGAGAGGCAGAGGTAGACCAAGAAGCACATGGAGAAGAGAGCTGGAGACAGGTGAAAATGATGAGGAGAATGTGGAAAGAACTTGAGATGATGGCACGTGACAGGAGGACTTGGCATGTGTTTGTTGAAGGCCTATGCTCCTTTAGGAGTGGAGGGTTATGAATGAATATGTGAGAAGTTACTGTGACTTTATTTTCCACATGCCCCATTTTTCTTCTCCATGTAATTGGTTGAGTTTACTCTTTTTTTCTAGGCAGTTAATTGCGTTTTTCTTCATGAGGGATTATGGTAGGTTTATTTTAAGATTTGCACTGGTCTTCCTTTCTTGGTAAAATAATTGCGTTCATTTTATTTCATTGGGAGTTGAGTACGTAGTTGTTTTAGAAGGCTGGGCATTATCTCCAGATGATTAGGAGATAATTCCGTACTCCCGTACATTCTATGTTTAAACAAGGGAATGGGGGTTAGAAGCACGACCAAGGTTTGTAGACATAACACTGTAACCAATCAAATTTAATTTGGGTAACGCGAACGGACTGTAAATCTTATCTACATGACGCAATTTGTGGCACGTGCGTAATATAAACATGAGTAATGTATTATTTTTTAATATGATTGGACGGCGTCATTTATTAACTAATTGCAGTGATTTCACTGGTTTAAGAGTAGCCCAAGCAAAGCCATGCAATGACATATGGCGTGAGCGCTTGAATCATTTGTTTCTGTAATAAATAACAGAGTAAATCAAGCAGCAGTCTCTTTGTCTCCAGAAATATCATCCGTGCACATCTACATCATTATCGCTTGCTCAAGCTAAAAGATATTCGGTATTTGGGTATGTCCATAACTTTATTAGCGTAGGAGATAGTTCTGTAAGATCTTAGCACGTTAAAGTAAAGTTTTCTTCTGAGAAATTAATTGAAGTTAATTTAGCTCGAAGTGCCATAAATTG
>JAMPIV010006425.1:15000-261040 GCA_024509875.1 Oreohelix idahoensis
TAACCAAAAAAAAAACAACTGCCATATTGGGTTTTTCACCAATTTTCAAGAGCAAAAATCTTATGTTTACCATTGATCAAACTTTATCAAATTGGATACACATGTTGTGACTGACAATTAAAACAATTTGTCAGAGGCTTTTTTTATAAGTTTAAAATTCTATTTTTAATGATTTTTTTTTTTTTTAAATACACTATATTTGTATGAAAAACAATGAAAAAAAAATATTTTAAAAAACTATATCAAAACAAATTACCAAAATATCAAAAAAAGCCTCTATCAATTTAAAGGTATATATGTGTCCTACATGCATGCCAAATTTCAGACTGATCTATTAGATAGTTTGTAAAAAAATAACATTTTTTGTTAATAAAATGTTAGTTTTGAGAAAAATGCATTTTAGTCACCGAGTGACATGTCTTGTCCAATATACTCCATTCTGGGGGGCTGAATGTGTTTAAAATCCTCCAGGACTCTATGCTGCACCTCCTTCAGCTTCCTTTAAAATTCTATTTTTAATGATTTAAAAAAAAATACACTTTATTTGTATGAAAAAAAATGAAAAAATAATTTTTTTTTAAAATATATCAAAGCAAATAACCAAAATATCAAAACAAAGCATGTGACAATTTAAAGGTATATATGTGTACTACATGCATGCCAAATTTAGATTGATCTATTAGATAGTTTGTTTGTAATAACATTTTTGGTTAATAAAATGTTAGTTTTAAGAAAAATGCATTTTACTCACCGAGTGCCTTGTCTTGTCCAATATACTCCATTCTGGGGTTAATATCCTCCAGGACTATATGCTGCACCTCCTTCAGCTTCAAGCAGCTCCACCTCTCGCCTTTGTCTTGCCTCTTGCCTAATTTTTCTTCTTTTTACAAGTTTGTCAGCCTCATGTTTCTGGCTGTTGGCCAGACGTTTCCTCAGTCGCACCTGTCCAAGGTGTATTGAGTTTGTTCCAGATGCTTGACCACACAGCCTTTTTATTTCTGCACTGGCTGATGGACCAAAGTTGAACTCTCCAACGGCCACAAGGACACTGAATTTGGCTTTTTTTTAATGACACAAATTTCCGCTTGCTGCAACGACTCCATATAACATTGTGTAGGCTTTCATTTGCATTTTGTGTTGCATCTAGCTGACACCGCTTCAGCAAATGCTGATCAGTAAGACGCTCATAAATAGGGGCTAAGTGCTTATGGAGCAGGCTGTAGTCTAGCGGAGTGTGAACCTTGGTCTCGTGTGGTCCAGCAGCTTCTCCTTTGGCAATGGAAGCCTGATAGAAACATTAGGAGTCTTTGCATGGCGGACACAAATTATGTTTGGGTTTGTCGTTAGTCGAATACCCATGGTAGAGAGAAGCCATGATGGCTTGTTTCATCTCTGAGGCTGTACTATGCTTGCGGATGGCCCTGGTGTAGTAAATACACAATTTTTGTATTGCATTTTGGGTTTGACGACCACGACCATTTCCCCCAAGGGTGACTTTTTGTTTCCTGCAGTCAGTAATCAGTGTCCTCAGTGCAGTGCCTAATCGCTGTGTAACATGGTTGACGCACTCTTCTTTGGTTATGTCAACTTCTGGTCCATACGGTTTGATGTCGCAGAGTATGTTGTAGGCCTTGGAATTGCCACCTGATAGCAAAACAGTGTAGCGTAGCTTGTGATTTGCCACTGAACGAAGAAAGAGAACTTCACAGGTTTTTACCTCCATCATTCCGGCTGACTTTTCGTAATTACGGCAGCAGTCCTTCTGATGCTCTGCTTTCCATTTTTCAAATTTGTCAGGCTGATTTTTCAGTTGCCACTGTCCAGTATTCTCACAGGTGTGACAGAAGGAAGACATAACATGCGAATAGATGACCATGCTAGTCAAGATGTCGATAACACTGCCAACACCTATAAATGTCTTATGACCTCTAGTTAGCCATGTTGCATCAAAGCTGACAGCGATGTCAATGACTTCTTTTTTATTAATGGTACGATGCTGACTCTTAGCGTGTTCAGCTCGGACGATGCTGACGGAACGTTGAAATACTGTAGAGTGCATGGTATCCAAATGATCAAAAATTTGATCTGCATATTTATGAAATGTTTTCTGGTGCAGGCCAGGGAGGTCTAGGTTCTCACAGAAGAGATTGAATGTATATGAGCCCATTCCAGACATGAGGGCACCAAGAACAGCAGATTTGTTGATTGCATGTCTACGACGGCCGCGGCCTTCTGGTTCCCTCTCGGATGTGTACGTTCTAGAAATTGCTTTTTCACATGTGTGACACACAACTTCCAGGAAGAGAGAGAAACCCTTAGACTTGGTGTTGTCAGTTCTTGTTTGCAATGTGCTTTGCTTACACAAATTGCAACATACTTTTTTATACGTAGGTTTAAGCTGAGCGCAGACAGTATTATGAAATGCAACATTCTTGCTCGTGCTCAAGTTAATTTTTATATCAGATCGACTTGGGCCAGGCACTACTGGATCTGCAATGTGAACCATGGGCCTATCGGATACTGGGATGCAGAAATTTCACGTTGTTTGTGTAGGCCTATCATTCACCGCTGATTCTGTATTACCCTCTGTGGTAACACTGCTAGAAATTACACACTGTCGATGCGACCTGGCAGCAGATATTTGCTTTGATTTCTTACCTGTTTTTCCCATTTTGAAGTAAAAGAACACAATTCACTGAAATTTAAACAAGAGAAAAATATTTCACGGAAAGCGAACAATTGTTTTTTGTGTACAGGCGGAAATGGCTGTTGTTACTTCCACATTTGCGCACGCAGCCAAAATGTTGTTATGACCAGTCAAAACAGATGTTTACTCTTGTGTCTTGAATGGGTCGGTAATGAGGGCAAGGGGTCACCACGTGACCACTCCTTATAAGGAGGTAAGCGTAAAATTACGGAAATTTTCAAACACACATTACACAAAGCTATGAGAAAAAATAGTTTCGAATTTGCGATATTACGGCAGACAACGAAATTCCATGTGTATCGATACCAAATAGTCCATGATTTGGTTAGCGTAACTAAGGTATAATTGAGCGACACATCTTGCATTTTCGGCACAAATTTGCAAATCATAGCTGGGGGTGGGTACAGAAAATATGCTTTTTGATACATCAAATGCATTTTTTATGTTATAAAACCTTGCTCAATCGATTCCTCGATGATTATTTAATAAAATAAGCTCAAAAGTAAAAAATCTATATTTTGTACGTAAAATCCAGTTTTCAGTACCGGGGACCCCCTTAAATACGATATCCTTTTAAAGTGTCGTTTGTATGTTATTGTTGTAATACTGTTGGTTGTTGTGGATAATAAACTATTTGTTTGTTTGTTAGTTGGTTATTGCACATTACCCTCTACATTCATAACCCTAGACACTACACGAAGTCATTTTAATAATAAAATAGATTAATTTTGAATGAGATCAAAAGGGTGGTAGCGGAAAGGTACTCTGAAAAGTTTACAATACTATTTGTTAAATTCAGGGACCTTCATAGCTGATCTCATTCAATACAATAATAATACATAACAACAATTCATAACATCAAAACCCACCACATATATTGGGGTCTCGTTCCTGGGATTGAATTTCTCATAGCACCAGCTATATTGGGTAGTTCGCTTCTGGGATTTTAAATTCTTAAAATATTATCAATTATATTAGGAATCTCAGATAGTATAAAACTAAAAGTATTCCTTTTGTGGAAATGAAATAGTGGTTGAGCTATCAGTGCCTGTGGTTGTTCTTGGTTATCATTAGAAATTGTTAGCCATAATTAGAAATTTGTATAGTTGGAAAATTTAAAGGTTGCATAGTACAGAATGGCTGATCTGGCAAAGTTTCGATCTGCTGCTGTGCAGACTGCTAAAGAAATGAATATGGAGGGTCAAGCTTTGATCCAATATGTAACTTCAGAATGCGACAAGTATATTGAAAGGGAGGATAGGAAGATAGCTGAAGAGAAGAGGTTACAAATTGAGGCTGACAAAGAACTTAAGAGGCTGCAGATTGAGGCTGACAAGGAGGCTAGAGCATTGGAGGCAGATAGGGAGGCGGAGATTAAAAGGCTCCAATTAGAAGAAAAAAAGGCTGAAAGAGAAGCCGAAGAAAAGAGACTGGCTGCAGAAAGAGAAGAAAAGAGACAGGCTGCTGAAAGGGAAGCAGAGGAAAAGAGACAGGCCGCAGAAAGGGAAGATAGGAGATTACAAAGGGAGCACGAGTTACGACTAAGGGAGTTGGAAATTCAAGGCCATGTTCCTGAAAATGGTGCCAGCCCCTTTGCCTCAGATGCCACTGCTAGTCAGGGAGCCTCAACCTCAGCTATGGGTTTTCATGTAGACCATTTTGTTGAGAAAGATGATGACATAGAAGGGTACTTAAGTAGATTTGAACTTTTAGCTATGTCATATGGGTTAGAGAGAGAGAAATGGAGCCTCAAGTTATCCCAAGGGCTTAGGGGAACGGCTTATGAAGTTTTTGCCAAGATGAGCAGAGATGACCAAGACAATTATGACATGCTAAAGCAGGCTCTTTTATTAAGATACGAAAAGAACGGGGAATTTTATAGAAAAAAATTTAGGAATGCCAAACTACTATCGGGTGAGACCTATCACCAGTTCTCTGCACGGTTAGAGACCTACTTGGAGAAATGGACTGCTCTGGGGAAAACCCAAGATCTTAAGGAAATGATCCTTATTGAGCAGCTAAGAGAGTCCATGGCTCCAGACCTGAGAAAGTTTCTCATGGAACAAGGTGCAGAGAGGCTGGGTGAGTTACTCAATGTTGCTGAGAGGTATCAGGCAGCCCAGGCAGAGGTAGTTGGTAATAAAAAGAAAAAGGTAGACAATTTTAAGGCACCTCAAAACTTTAAAAAGTTTGACCATAGAGAACAGAACAAAGTTAAGCACCAGTTTGATAAGCCACGCAATGACTATAAAAATAAAACCCCACAATTCAATGAAAGGAAATATGATGAAAGAAAACCTTTTAGCCAAGGAAAGAGGTGGTGTAAAAATTGTCGGATGGAAAACCATACCACCGAAAATTGTAGAAGGAAAACTCCAAATTTCGCTGCAATGAAAATGGGGAGAAAGGGAGTAAAGGTCAACCCTGCTAAACAAGAGGAACCTTACCACCCCCCAGTGTGTGAAGATGTAACATGCAATGGAGTCACCATAAGGTGTTTGTATGATACTGGATTAGATTATGATTCAGTTGTGAGTTCTCACCTGGTGCAGGCAGATCAATACACCACAGAAACAGTGGAGATTCAAGCTGCAACCAAGGACGTAGTGACCAAGACACTTCCCGTCACCCAGATAAATGTGAAAACGTGATATGTGGAAGGAATCATAAAAGCAGCAGTGATAAATGAACCAATCTACCCTCTGATATTGGGGTGTAGATATGTCTTCTTGGGGAATCCCAAGAGACCTGTGATCATGGCAACAGTGCAGACCAGATCACAGTCTAAAAAGGAGGAGGATAATCCAATAAATACCCATCCAGATGAGATGAGGAAGGCACAGGCGGAGGATAAGACCCTCAAGCCTTGTTTTAAGAAATTGTCCAAATGTCATACACCTCCAGGCAAGGGAGACTTCTATATGAAGAACAAATTGATTTATAGGAAGGCTGGAACTGGATCCCATGGTCACGGACAGCTGGTCCTTCCCAATTCATATAGGACTAAAGTGTTGGAACTAGGGCATGCGACTCCCTTCAGTGGTCACATGGGGATCAACGCAACAAGACAGCATATAGCTTGTCATTATTTCTGGCCAGGGATAACTGAAGACATAAAGAGATATGTAAACTCCTGTCCAGAATGCCAACGGGTAGCTCCAAAGCATTGGACTGCTCCAGCAACTTTAGGGGAAATGCCCATAGTGGGAACACCCTTTGAAAGAGTTGCAGTGGACATTGTGGGACCTCTCACTTGGACCAAGAGGAGGAGCAGTTACATTCTGACTCTGGTGGACACTTGTTCTATGTGGGGAGAGGTGGTAGCCCTGTCATCAAATCGATTCGAAGCATGTGGCAGAGGCATTACTCACAATCTTCACCCGTTTAGGTTTTCCCAACCAAATTTTGACTGATAATGGCTCTCAGTTCAAAGGGAAACTAACTGAAGAAGTATTCAGGATCTTTCAAGCCAAACACTTTCATTGTAGCCCGTACCATCCCCAAGGAAATGGCCAAGTGGAAAGATTTTACGGGACACTCATGTTGATCCTGAGAAAGTTGGCACATGAAAAACCAGATACATGGGACCAGTACCTTCCCGCCACCCTGTTTGCCTATCGGGAGGTACCCCATAGTTCAACTGGTATGGCCCCAGCAACCTTGTTATTTAGAAGGCCAATAAAAGGTCCATTAGAAGCATTGTTAAGGACATGGACCGATTAAAGGCAGAAGAAAATATTACCTCATCATATCAATATGTGAAAGAGCTGACCACTCGTCTTAAAACTGGCTGGAAACTTGCCAATGAAAATTTGAGACAAGCCAGGAAAAAGCATGCTGCCTATTACAATAAGAAAGCGAAGGATCGAGAATTAGCTGTGGGAGAGAAGGTGCTACTTCTACTGCCCGGCAGCCATAATAAATTGCAAATTGGATGGCAAGGTCCATATACAGTTCTAGAGAAGGTGTCTAGAACAAATTATAAGATAGATAAGAAAGGGAAAGAGAAAATCTATCATGTGAATCTCCTGAAAAAATATCTGGAAACAGAAAACCAGGAGGAGACACACCTACTGACCTTGTCTGTTGCAATGGAAATGAAAAAGAAACCACTCACCTCTCATGAATATCCTTTACATCCCAGTGAGACTGCTGCGCAGGTAAAAATCAGTAACCACTTAACGAAAAATCAGAGGGAGAGAGTTCAACAGGTTCTGAATGATCATACAGATGTGTTAACGGACCGACCGGGGCATACAGATTTATTAGAGTATGATATGAAACTCATAGACCCAACACCAATCTGTATGAGAGCCTATTTGATTCCGTTCGCTAAGGAAAAAGCTTTGAAGGAGGAGATAGATTATATGTTGAGAGAAGGAATTATCTTGCACAGTGAATCTCCTTACAGCACCAGTGTGGTTCTGTTAACAAAACCCTCTGGAGAACACAGACTGTGTATAGATTACAGGAAACTGAATGCTGTCACAGAAGGTCAGGTGGATCCATTACCTGATACAAATCAGCTGTTTGCCAGGCTGAATAAAGCTAAATATTTCTCTAAAGTGGATCTGAGCAAAGGCTACTATCAGATTCCAGTAAAGCCGGAGGTTAGACCTTATTTAGCCTTTAGCACCTCGGAAGGACATTATGAATTTAACATGTTGCCATTCGGGCTGAAAAATGCACCGAGTGTGTTTTCGAGGATGATGAGAAAGTTACTGGATCCCCTGAATAATCCATGCATCACCAACTTCATGGATGATATTCTCATAGCGACTGAAACATTTGAGGAACACATTAACTCTCTGGATATGTTGTTTAATTGACTTAGAGAGACAAATTTGACAGCTAGACCGACGAAATGCTGTGTTGGATGTAAAGAGCTGGAATTCTTGGGACACACGGTACATCAGGGAAACATGACCCCTGACCCCAAGAATCTGGAGAAGTTGAAAAAAGCACCAAGACCACAGACAAAAAAAGATGTGCGATCTTTTGTCTCACAATGTGGATTCTACCAAAAGTATATTAAAAACTTTAACTCCATATGTGCGCCATTGACTGATTTAATGCGCAAAGGAAATCCTGATAGAATTACTTGGTCAGCGCAGTGTGAATTAGCATACCAAGAGTTGAATGAAAAACTCACAAGCAGGCCTATTTTGAAATTACCTGACTTGAATCAAGAATTCATTGTGAGAACGGATGCTAGTAATATAGGTTTGGGTGCAACTCTATTACAAAAGTCAAATTCACTTGATGGGGAATTAACCCCAGTAGCTTATGCTAGTCGTAAGCTGAACACAGCAGAACAAAAATATTCAACAAGTGAAAAAGAATGTTTGGCGGTCATATGGGCTATAAAGAAGTTCCAGAATTATCTTTATGGTAAATCATTTAAGATCCAAACAGATCATAAACCACTCATGTGTCTGTCACAAGCAGGGCATGAAAATGCTAGATTATTACGTTGGTCGTTCTCTTACAGCCATACCAGTTTACCATAGAATATATTCCAGGCAAAACCAATGTTGGCGCCGATTTTTTAAGCAGACATCCGTACGATGAACATCAGAGTAGTCACCAGGCATAAGTAGTAAATTTATCTATGTGTATTTAAAAGTAGGAACTGACATATGATAGGCTGTTCTAAGTGGGGAGATATGTGGTAAACTTCTAAATACAATATCTAAATTAGATTATAACAGTATAGTGCATAAAGTCAAAGATAAGAAAGTACTAAAAATTTTCGGCGAGAATCGTAAGTTGTCGCCTACGCCTTCAGTGTATTAATTTATAACGCAATGGTCGAACCAAAAGGGTACCCTACTTTTCAAATTCGTCATTGAGACAAACGTTCCACTTCCCTAGGGCAACTAAGTATTTGCCTAAATACATTGTAGAAGGGAGGGGAAATGGAGAAAACCCAACGCAAATCACGTCTCACATTGTTCTAAAAATAAAACTACTTGCTAGTATGGCCTTAGGCGGTTTTTCAAATTACGATGAAAAAGTTATAAATTGTGGACACTACGATCAGGAAAACACGCTTAGCTCTTATTGCGAATGACATAAACTCTCGTAATTAGCTTGAAAGTACATGAGAAAAGAATTGAACGGGAGGTAGTTTAAAAATCAACAACTAACATGGAAAAAAAAAGATAGAATATTGAACCAAGCCACGTAGCCCCATAAAAATCATATCTTGTGTACCTGTGGCGTTGCTGACTAAGAATATGTTATCAATTACATAAATAGTCCATTAGATAATCAAATATTGGGGATAATACATAGAGAATCGGAGATACTGTCAGGTCAAGTCATATCTGCTTAGATTGGATAGCATATTTTTGGGGGGAAAAAAATTAGGTGAAAGATAGGCTAAGATGGTATGATGAAGGGGATTGGGTGGAATTTGAAGTGAGGCGAAATATTATTGGCCGACCTCATACTAAACATATATTACCCAAGTAACGTAGTAGAAAGTTGAATTGTATTTTTGAAAAACTTTGTTTACAAGTGAAATAAGGATAATCATTGGCCAGAGTAGTTGATATTGGGGGAAAAGCATTAGGTGAGGACGCCATTTTATAACAAAATTTTGCCAAGGAGCGATGAGAGCAGGCTTGTGCTGTGTAAACAATATTTCTCAAAAGCCTGGACAGAACAGCAGATCGAAAGTGTGCCAGTCATCGTTCACTTGTGTATTTCATTGAATAAATGTGGTAAGATTGACTTTATTAACATGTATCTAGAATAAAAATTGAATGTGAGATAATAATGTATGACTATAAGTAAGTGGGTCTGTAGCAAACTTAGGCAGAGCCTAGAGATTGATCCACCATGTGGTAGACTATCAGAGAGGTGTTAGACTACAAGAAAATATGTATGATAGTCATTAAGGAGCATAACACCTATCCTATTATATGGAAAAGATTACAGCTGGAATTGCAGTGGCATTGTAACTATTAGGGGAGAGGAATACTGGTGTACATTGTCACATCAAAAGATAATGGTGGCATAGGTTGGTATAAAGCTATGACCCTTTTTGTTTGTTTGTAATGTACCTGTACTTAAATGTGGAATAGTATTGTATACTAGGTATAAAGAAGGATGCATAACCTTCACATTTCAGGGTCCTGGGTACTGACGTTAATGTAGTACCAAACACTTGAGAACTGTTCGATTCAGGACTCTGTCTGTATACTTCGAGCGCATGCTAGTGGCCATTGCCTATCAAACAGGTGGAACAGATTGTCAAGCGAGCAGAGGAACCGATCTACCTGTATTCTCCTGCCAAGTTAAGTTCTTGTTCGGCACCTGGCAGCTCAACTTAAAAGAACTAGAAAGTGACAGTGAAGAAAACTGTGAATAGTTATTAATATTTCCACAAGTGAAAACGAAAACAGACATAACTTAAAGGGAGTGATTATAACCAACAACCTATTGTTTGATACCAGTATTACCTCAAAGTAGAAGAATACAACTACACACTTATATTAGAATAATATTGTATGTATGGACAGAAGATCTACTGTGTTATTGGACTGGTGTAAATGATTCTTTTGATTTCACTTTTGAATGTCAGTCCTGGTTCAAAATAAATTAGAATCAGGCTAACAAATTGTAAAAAATTCTATTTACACAAATTTCAACCACTGTCTTAAATACGATAGCCTTTTAAAGTG
This sequence comes from Oreohelix idahoensis, assembly GCA_024509875.1. Taxonomy (NCBI): domain Eukaryota; kingdom Metazoa; phylum Mollusca; class Gastropoda; order Stylommatophora; family Oreohelicidae; genus Oreohelix; species Oreohelix idahoensis. Next base: position 25,399 of record JAMPIV010006425.1, read on the forward strand.
TCGTTTGTATGTTATTGTTGTAATACTGTTGGTTGTTGTGGATAATAAACTATTTGTTTGTATGTTAGTTGGTTATTGCACATTACCCTCTACATTCATAACCCTAGACACTACACGAAGTCATTTTAATAATAAAATAGATTAATTTTGAATGAGATCAAAAGGGTGGTAGCGGAAAGGTACTCTGAAAAGTTTACAATACTATTTGTTAAATTCAGGGACCTTCATAGCTGATCTCATTCAATACAACAATAATACATAACAACAATTCATAACATCAAAACCCACCACAGTTCATCACAAAAGAACTCATTTCATAGACCTAGCAGCGGTAGTAGCAAAGACTTACCTTTGCCAAAATCTTGTTTTGTTAGCAACAAAGTACAACCAAGTGGTTCTTTAGAGTAGTCTACACGAAGAGCTTCCATTTTCCTCGGTAACAAGAAACTTAGATCAGGGAAAGAAAGCTTTTGAACCCTGAGATAGTTCTATTCACACCACACAACCTTTTCCCACACCTGCATAAATCAGGAGTGACTGTGATTGCAGTCTGGAATCTAGCTACTGTAGGTAAAACCACCATGAACTAACAACTTCATAAAAGTCCTAATGATACAAAATCAATAACTTTGTAGAACCACTGAACTTAAATCAATTACTTAAAAGTCCTAACAATGAACTTTCAGTAACTGTGTAGACAAGATTGAACTGTATACATATGACATTTTGTTTTCATCAGTAAAGGTTCATTGTAATTTTTTTCTGAAATCAAGATTAGTGTTATTGACTTTTCTTTGATGTTACGGTGATTTCCACAGACCATGTCTCCAGACAACAGCTAGACTGGTAGCATGTGCATACTGTCTTATTTAATGTGCTACTATTCCCACTTTAACTACAGGTCATGCTAGATTACAGACAAGTGTATCAAAGATGTCAGTATCAATATTTTGTATGTGGTAGTTTAAGCAGTAAGATCTCTTAATGCTTGATCTCACCATAACTACTTTTTAAACCCTCCTCCAATAAATTAGCTATAGAGGAAAACAGTGTTACAGAATGATCCAGAAGATCCTTGGGGTGGCAAACATCTTGAAGTAACACAATAAAAACATCACAAAAGCCTACATTATATACACCAGTATTCAGCCTCAACTGAGATGCTTCACTTACTTACTTAGTCGTTCCCCTTCTACCGTGAGGTGTAGAGGTCTGGAAGAGAGAGCGCCAGACTATCCTATCGGCTGTCTTCCTCCTGGCCTGGTTCCATTCTAGTCCTCGATCCTTCAAAGATTGTCTAATGTTGTCCTCCCAGCGGACTCTGGGTCGTCCTCGGGGTCTGGATCCTTGGCTCTTTGTTTCCCATGCTTGTCGTGGTATCCGATCTTCTCCCATTCTGCAGACATGGCCAAACCTTCTTAATTGGCACTGTTCTACTTGGGTCTGCAGGGGGTAGGATTTAAGGCCTTGACGTATCGTCTGGTTGCGTACCATGTCTCTTCTTGTTATTTCAACCACCTTCCTCAGATACCTCATTTCTGAGGTTTGGATCTGGCTTTTATGGGTTTTAGTCATTGCCCATGACTCGCATCCGTATGTCAAGACTGGGAAATAGGTGGAGCGGTATACAGCATCTTTGTTTTCTTACCAACCTCTCTCTTGCTGAGGAATCCTCGATTTATGGCCTGAAAAAGTCTCCCAGCTGCTGCTTTTCTAGTGGCCAACTCTTCTTTGATGCCTCCCTTTCGGTCTATAATAGCTCCGAGGTATTTAAAGTGGTCGACCTGCTCCAGGACCTGTTCTCCCAGCTTAATCTGATGTTTTCTTTCTTCTCGTGATATCACCATGGATTTTGTTTTAGAGCTGCTTATGACCATCCCTCTCTTCTCCAGCTCTTCCTTCCAGACTTGCAGGTTGGATTGGAGATGTGCCTCTGATTTAGCAATCAGGGCAACATCATCAGCAAATGCCAGCTCCGAAATATAGACCTGTCTCATCTTCCAGTACCCCACTGAATACTTTCTTGTTCTCTCCTTACATGCCTTGATGACATCGTCCATAAGGAATATGAAGAGGTAAGGTGATAGGATTTCACCTTGTCTAACACCAGTGGTTGAGATGCTTCACTACTTTAAAAAAAGAAGCTTATTTACATGTGTACCTTCATTTCTCCTATATCGGACTGTTTTACTTTATGCTCTTCTAATCTCTTCCTGCTAATGCCTGCAACTGTCTGGGAATGAATGTCTGAATCTTTAGAGAAGCCATTCCAATAAGACTCCTGGATGACATGCAATACAAAATCATAGGTTATGTAAAGGGTTTTTTACAATCACTACCAATCAATACTGTTATCACGAGGTTCAATTTTGAGACTAACAACAAACTGAAGTGTTTGAAGTATGTTTGTATACACAACAGTCTTTGTTGTAAAAACCTGGAAATAAATTATCAGTGTCCACAAAGTTGATGTATAAATGTGCCTGACATTGATGATTCTGAGTCTTGCTACTTGATCTACATATGATTTTGCTGTTCAAAATGTGTTTGTTCTTCCATGAGTTTGTTTATTTAAAGCTTCTTTTACATGGTCTACCATTACTGAGGTCAGAATTTTGTTTAGCCATTGCCAAGGTTTGTCTTCACAGCTGATGTAAATAATCACATTGAATTTCTTAAGTAATTGAAATGTAACAAGCTGGCAAGGAAGAGAAACAAAGAAAAACAACACTGGAAAAATGATGCTATGTTTAGGACATAAGAGAGGTAGAGGAAAATAAAACGGAGAAGGGAAATGGAGACAGACATGAAATGTATGCAAAGACATGGAAAAACAACTGAACAGATGGCATCGAACAGGCAGGCTTGATCTGAATTTGTTGAAAGCCTCTCACTCATTTCCTTTTCTAATTCAATTATAGCCAAATATAGCTTGACATTTTTTAGGCCCTGTTTAATTTCTTCAGTAAGAATGAAACTTTTTTTTTTCTAGTACTAGCACATGGCCACTACTACAGTCTGCTCCTGGCCCAGTTTCCACAGATAACAACTATTTTTTAAATTTCCTGTATACCAGTATGCAGCTGATTTCTTTGTCTTCTTCTTGCGATCACAACTTTGATGTTTGCAATGTCAGACGAGTTCTCATGATGAATTCGACCATTGTCTGGAGTTCCTCTTTAGCTCCATACAGCTTTGAGTTTAATGTGGAGTCATTGGGCCAGAATATCTTTCTTAACTTGTCATACAGAGGACATTGGATGGGAAGGAGCGAAGCTCCTGACCGGGTTGGAAGGAAAGTCCTCAGGTTCCCCAGCCTCGCAATGACATGTCATTGGGCCGAAGGGCTGAAAGCCCAAGTGCCGCTGGTTAAGAAAAAAAAAAAAAAAAAAAAATCTGCCTTTTCATTTCCACGTACACCACAATGGGATGGTACCCACTGAAGTATGGTTCACTTTTTAGCAGCTACCTTGCTTAGTTCATTTCTCAGATGTGGAATGTTACCACCCTTGGAGAGCTTGCTGAACAGACAGTGCATCTGTGAGGATGACTACCTGGTGGCAGTCAAAGTTGGTGTTATAAATCATTTTTGCAGCTTGCTCTAGAGCTTGAACTCTAGAGCTGTATAGTTGGAACAGAATTTACCAGTGGCAATATGCCTAGTCTCATAGTGGTTGTCAGGACATGAGATAAAGATACCGGTGCCTCCATTCTTAATGGCATTTGTTGCTGATCCATCCATGTAGGCAAGTATCCATGATTGTTTGGGATAGTTTTCTTGGATCATATTCAATGAAGCAGTATGTTTTAGCAGATCATTATACAAATTTAAAAAAATGCTGTGCTGAAGTTGGCCGAAAGGCACAAATATTGCAGCTTCACTGTAAATGGACACAATGCAACCAAGGTCCTTTTCAGGACCAATGAAGAAGAAGAAGATATCCGATTCTGAGACCACTGATTGATGTATTAATTTGGAGTGTAATGCTGGCCTGTTTCCATGGTATAGGGTATAAGGTGGGCTTCAGTGGTGTTGTCTTCATGGATAGGTCTTCTTGATGCTGTCTTTTAAGTCTTTTTTCCTGATGGACAAAGCTGCTACATTTTAGACATCCCAATGCCAGATCATATAGTCTTGCCGTCATTGGGCACATTGGCATACTGTTGTACTTTTCCATCTGGATCATGCTTTTTGTATCTCTTCTATAGGACAATGTCTGTAATCAAGCAGCTTTCTACATCTCTGATATTGGCGTAGTTTTCAAGGCTCATTAGCTGATTTGATTATAAGCATTGTCTTTTAATGATTTTTCACTTATCAAAAGGTGCCTTGTGTTGTAAGCAGTGCATGATCATTGAAGAAATTGGGTTTCTCTGACAGAAAAAAAGGAAAGAAAAGGATCCCATTACATGCCCATTGAGGCATATTGGGAATTTGGTGTTAGGCCCATTTTTTTCTTGTCCATCGGCACACTAGGGGTGACGTCAACATCACGCCGGCCGCCTTAACCTTCCAAGAGTTGCTCTGGTACCCAGTTGGAGCTGGGTCTACCCCAGAGCCATTTGCAGCCTAAAATAATCCCACCTCATCTGGGGATCGAACCATAGACCACTGAGCTAGGAAGCCAATGCACTATGCTACCGCAGCTCCCTGACAGAGGGTTCCTTCAAATTATTGTTGCACAGGCTTTATAAATGAAGTAAAAAGCATTGTGAAGGATGTGAGAGCAAAAAGTGTGTTGTCAGAGGGAGACTCAAAGTTGGCCAAGTCGACAGAAGGACTACATGTCTATTTTATGCATACTTTATTAATAACGTTCAAGACTATGAAATCCCAAAGCAGGCTGGGCCTCTCATTTATCAGTGGGATAATTAGTCAAATTTCAGGCTGTAACAATGTAACTGCTGTTTATGAAACTGGGCACAGTAATGGAAATATGTGCAGTACAAGTACCTAGGGTCATGAAAGAAGGTACTGGATATGTGATGTCAGAAGTAATGCCTGAAATTCATTCATTTCATAACCCTCCACTCCCAAAGGAGCATAGGCCTTCAACAAACACATGCCAAGTCCTCCTGTCACGTGCCATCATCTCAAGTTCTTTCCATGTTCTCCTCATCATTTTCACCTCTGTTTCCAACTCTCTTCTCCATGTACTTCTTGGTCTTCCTCTGCCTCTCTTGCCCTGGGGGTTCCAGAACAAGGACTGCCTTGTAATGCTATCAACAGGTTTCCTCAGTGTGTGTCCTATCCATCGCCATCGTCTTCTTCTCATCTCTTGTTCCACTGGCACTTGTCCAGTTCTTGTCATCAGTTCCACATTGGTAACCTTGTCATACCATTTTAATCCCTCTATTCTACGCAAGCACCCATTTATGAAAGTCTGTAGCTTTTTGGTTGTTGTCTTTGTTGTTCTCCAGGTCTCCGAGCCATACAATAGGACTGACTTCACATTTGAGTTGAAGATTCTTATTTTCGTGTTGGATCCGATTTCTCTTGATCTCCATATATTTCCCAATGCAATGAAAGCTCCTCTTGCTTTTTGTATTCTTATTTTGATATCGCTGTCTGTTCCTCCAACTTTGTCTATATTACTGCCAAGATATGTGTATGATTCTACATCTTGTATTGGCGTTTCTTCAAGTTCAACCCTGTTTTCATTACCTGCATTTATTCTCATTATTTTTGTCTTTTCCCTGTGTATTTTCGGACCCAATTGCTGTGACCTCTCATCGAGTGTTTTCAATTTGTCCTGCATCTGATTACGGTTATGGGACAGGAGAGCCAAATCATCAGCAAAATCCAGATCATCCAACTGCTTAGTCAGAGTCCACTGGATTCCATTTCTGTTGTGTGTTGTCGATGATCTCATAACCCAATCTATTGCCAGCAAGAAAAGAAATGGAGACAAGAGGCATCCCTGTCGCACTCCTGTTCTTATCCCAAATGGTTCTGTAAGCTGTCCTTCATGAAGAACTCTGCACGTCATGTCTTCATAGGTTTTCTTTATTAAATTAATGATTTTCAGGGGAACTCCATAATGCCTCATCAATTTCCAAAGTGATTCTCTGTCCACACTGTCAAATGCTTTTTCGTAGTCCACAAATCCGATGTATAGTGGTGAATTCCATTCCAGACTTTGTTCAACTATTATTCTCAAAGTGGCTATCTGGTCTGTACATGATCTGTTTTGTCGAAAACCTGCTTGTTCATCTCTCAATTTCTTGTCTACGGACTCCTTTAATCTCTCAAGGATAATCCTGTTCAATACCTTTCCTGGCACTGATAGTAACATTATTCCTCTATAATTTGTGCACTCTTGTAGATTTCCCTTCTTAGGCAACTTAACCAGATATCCTTCCTTCCATTCTGCTGGTATCTCTTCTTTTTCCCAGACTTTACCAAGTAATTTATATAACATCTCTGTAGCCGTGTCGATATCTGCTTTGATGGCCTCTGCTGGAATGCTATCAGGTCCAGACGCTTTTCCATCTCTTAGAAGCTTTATGGCTTTCTTTATTTCTTCCTTCGTTGGTCTTTCACCGTTAATTTGTAGCTCTTCTTCTGCTGGCTGGATGTCCGGCGGGTTTTGTGGAGCTGGTCTATTGAGAAGGTCCCCAAAATATTCTGTCCACCTCTTCATTTGCTCTTGTATATTGCTGAGCAGTTTCCCATTCTTATCTTTTATGAGGCAACTTGTTTGCTTGTATTTCCCTGTTAGCCTGAAATGCTCTGAAAATATTTTCTGTTGGATTTATTATGTCAAATTAAATGTTGGATTGTCCTGGCTTGATTTATTCTCTCAATCTATGTTGTGTGAATCTGTATGTCAGCCCATCTTAACAGAATCATAAAATATAAGCTGTCAGGGTTATACAACACCTTGCATACCATTAGAAACCTAGTGTTTCCTGTTATCATATGGTGTGTTCTTGCATACTACATGTTTGCCACCTCTTTAACTTTTCCTTGCCCCTACTTCCACTTTTTTCATTACTAACTTTCCCACAGGCTTCAAACGCAAAGCTGTCTCATGAGATTTGCACTGGGCATAGCCACACCACATTCATTATACAATTTGACTGATCCTTCTTTCTTGTTTATTTCATTCAGAATAAATTATTATGTGGCAGTCAGAATAAAATTAACCTGCTCTAGTATATCGCATGTCATATATTTTTTGTGTTTTTTTTTTCTTTATCGTAAGTCGCTATTACTCGAGGCAAAATCTCAGGTTAATATGTCTAACCTGAGACTGATTTTACATGAGCATCCTTTTTTTCCCTGTACAATGACAGGTGTCCTCTCACCATTCAGGCAGATACTTGCCGATTTTGGAGGTACCATTACAGCTGGGTTGGCTCAGGAGCCGTTCAGGTTATTCCAGTCCCTGGTCAATGACACTTCTTCAAATTTCTTTGCCAGGGCCTAACCTCAACAGCAGTGGAGATGGGAGAGGGTAAAGCACCTAAATCTTGCCTCCTGTCAAGTCACAATGTTTTTAAGATATTTTGTTTAGGCAGCTTCCCCAAACCCCGCTACCTTTCTAGGATTTGGTGAAACCTCCTAACCTTCAACATGTGATCAGTAAAATTTAAAAAAAAACAACTCAATTCCTGTTTTTCACCAACATTTACATTTGAGTCAATTGTTTTAATACTCTTTGGTGCCTTGTAAACACTGAGTTTCTTACAAGTCATGAACTTTAGTTAACTATATACAATTAAGCTAGACTTGTAGATTAACAAATATCTAGTATAGACCACCATAAATTATGAAAAAGATCACTTAAAACTGTCCAAAATAAATTCTTTATGAGTGCAGCATATTGCAATATAAATTTTTATTATCTGAGCATTAACAGTATACCATACATCCAAGGCACAAAATTATTAAAGCTTCTAAACAATGTTACAAATAGTGTACATACCTTAACATCTGTTTCCTGCTTTATTTCTACAAACAGACTTGTGTCATTAGCACCCACATTTCTTCCAGCCTGAAAGCAATGAACTATATTAGATGTACTACTGTAGGTATCACAATAAGAAAATAAAGTTATAATAAAAACATATTACACTAACACTTGTATACCATCAACACCAAGCAATCTTCTTCTTCTTCTTTGATCCTTAGCCGCTGACTGTCAAAGCAGTCAGTGGCCATCACGCCTAGTGGCGTCTTCTAGGGCAACAACAAATTGATTCCACTTTGCTCGGTCGGTGGCTATCCTTCATACAGTGCCCCAACTCTGGTTCATTCTTTGCATCTCAGCCTCCACAGTCCTCCACCAGGTTGTTTTTGGTCAGCCTCTCTTTCGTTTTCCTTCAGGGGTCCAAAGCATAGCTGTTCTTGTGATGGCATCGGGGTCTCTTCTGAGGACATGGCCAACCCAGCTAAAGCGTCTGCCAGCTTTGATGGTGTACATGTCCTCTTGCTTGCTCTGAGTAAGCAGATCTTGGTTGGTGATGGTATTCGGCCAAACTCTGAATAAGAAACCACCAGAGACACAATTGAATGTTCCTGAGGCTGAAAAGGATCTAGATGTTAATAAAGACATTCCACGAACAGAAGAAATCATCGCAGAAATCAAAAGGTTAAAGAATGGAAAAGCTCCTGACCATCATAACTTAAATGCAGAGCTATTTAAGACAGGCCCTGAGCTGGCAGCAGGACCACTATTTGCACAAGTCTGAAAAACAGGGACAACACCAACACAGTGGAACAAAGGAATAATTGTCAAATTGCCCAAGAAGGGAGATCTTGCAGACTGCAATAATTGGAGAGGAATCACTCTTCTCTCAGTTCCCAGCAAAATACTAGGCAGGATAATTATACAGAGAATTTCAAAAGCAGTAGACCACAAACTGAAGAAAGAACAAGCAGGATTTAGAAAGAACAGAAGATGTGTAGATCATATATTTACTCTCAGGAACATTATAGAGCAGTGATCAGAATGGCAAAGACAGCTGTACATTAATTTCGTTGATTTTGAAAAGGCTTTTGACTGTATACATAGGGAAAGTTTATGGAAAATACTTAGGGCTTATGGAATTCCAAGCTGCATAGTGTCAATAATAAAAAGCCTCTATGCCAACTTTATGTGTAATGTTGGGCAGAGCAGACTAACCTCTGAGGTGAAGACAGGAGTATGACAGGGATGCCCCTTATCGACCACTCTATTTTTAACAGTCATAGACTGGGTGATGCACCAGACAACAGAAGGTAGTCCAAGAGGAATAAGATGGACTACATTTTCTACACTGGAAGATCTGGAATATGCAGATGACATTGCACTACTAACACATTCACATCAACAGATCCAGAAAAAAAACGGAAAGACTTAATAAGTATAGCCAGCAGGTGGGCTTGAACATCTATTTAAAAAAGTCAGAGGCAATGACAATCACTGTGAGCAACCCAAAGCCCATATCAGTAAGGAATCAGCAACTGGTACAGACAGACACCTAGGATGCATAGTAACTGCAGACAGTGGGGCAAGCAAAGACATAAACAACAGAATGAACAAAGCAAGAACAGCCTTTTTTTAGCCCAAACAACATCTGGAAGTCCTCTCAATACAGCACAAGCACAAAATTAAGATTATATCAGAGCTGTGTGCTTTCTTTGTTTCTCTATAGTGTGGAAAACTGGAGAGTTACAGAAAAGGAAATGTCAAAATTGCCCTCTTTTCACACATGCCTTAGAAAAATTCACCGAATCTTTTGGCCGAATACCATCACCAACCAAGATCTGCTTACTTGGAGCAAGCAAGAGGACATGCACACCATCACTGGATCTGGGTTGGCCATGTCCTCAGAAGAAACCCCGATGCCATCACAAAAACAGCTATGCTTTGGATCCCTGAAGGAAAACGAAAGAGAGGCTGACCAAAAACAACTTGGCGGAGGACTGTGGAGGCTGAATTGCAAAGAATGAACCAGAGTTGGGGCACTGTACGAAGGATGGCCACAGATCAAGCAAAGTGGAATACATTTGTTGTTGGCCTACAAGATGCCACTAGGCGTGATGGCCACTGACTGCTTTGACAGTCTGCAGTTAAGGATCATAGAAGAAGAATGCACCCTTGAAAGCTTCAAAATGTCAATATTGTCATTCATCTTCTTTTTGAGCTCCTAACAGAGCATACAGCCACTTGTTAGAAGGCTGCACCAAGCATTCACATACACTTGCAGCAGTGGAGTCTGTGACAATTTGTTTAACATAATGAGGTAGCCAGCCCCACTTACAACCCCACAAGTCACTGTGTACGACATGCTCAAGAGTGCAGTAGGCATATTCTTTCTTTGTCTCTTCAGAGACCATGGGGAATTACTTACTTACTTAGTCGTTCCCCTTCTACCATGAGGTGTAGGAGAATTACATGGGACATAAATATTTGACATACCTCATAGTCTGTTTCCTGCTTCATTTCTGTAATTAGATGTGTGCCATTAAATTCCATATTTCTTTAAACCTGAAGGCAATGAAATATAGCAGATGATGGGTATCATTTTAAGACTATGAAGACATACTACATATATTTACACCAATATCTAAGCAGCATTACCTCACAGCAATAATCACTGTCAAATGGTGGGGCCTAATGCAACTGCATTAGCCATAAACAAATATGCTTTTTTATAAAAAATAATTTATCATTTTCCATTACTTCATTCTCTACTTTCCTTTTTCACTTTCAATATTTCTGTGACCATCAGTTACTATCTTCCCCTATCCACACAACTGTTTAATGCATTTCACACCAGCAGTGAACATACCGTAATCCTCAAAGTTATCTCCAAACTTGAAATAAAGGAGATCACAGGGATGATTTGGTAGATCTTAACATCATAGAAATTTAAAAAAAAAATGATAGTAACTAAGGACTTACTCTTTCTCACAGTTATTTAAAAGTGTGATATCCGCAGGATTAAAGGTACTTATTCTGTGTTTCTATTGATATCCTATGAGAAGCCTTATTAAAATTTACTTTATTAATGAACTGCATAAGATAAGTGTTAATATTCTAACGTTCACTGTTTAGATGCTGCCACTGTTAGTATCTGTGTTCGGTATGTATTAGTGAGTGTGTGCCAGAACAGTCACTCACAACACAGGTACGCACATAGAAGTCATAGATGGTTGTAAACGGTGGTGACATTTAACAATAGTTTATTAAGTCACAGCACATCATCACGTAGACATAAGACGAATACACCGTTACAACAAAAGGAACGAACTCAGTATACTCATAAGACTGCACTCACGGCAGTTAATAATAATATCAGCGCTATAATGTCCTCACGACTCAGTATACTCATAAGACTGCACTCACGGCAGTTAATAATATAATATGGCCTGTCCCAATCCTGGACTTATAATAGCTTCATACATCTCCACACTGCAGTTAATCACATTGGCTGTACACACAGCGAAATATATAAGTCGACATTTTCTCAAGTCCTACATAGGCATACATTATCCAAAAACCACTGGGACTCAACCTACACGGTCCACGCCCAAACACAACTCCCAAATCACACTAGTCCCGCCAAAAAACCCCGTCACGAGACTCGGCTGTCTTGAACACCGCTCTCGATAATACATGCAGACTAGCTGCGAGCTATTCACATGACTCAAAACAGTACAGAATAAATACATCTCAACATTTGAGATTAAACAGCGTTCACACGCTTATCTGTACTCTGTCACTCGAAAAATAGGAAAAGATAATTCTATCCTAAAGTCAAACAAGTATCCGCTTAATCAAGCGTTGCAACTCGAAATTTAATTTGTCTAAAAAAACATTCTAAAGATTACTTCCCTTCCATAAATCCACTTGCAACAGTTACCACCCTCTCCGGGAAAAAAAATGATTCTATCATTTTTTTTTAAAAATTAACTCCCAAAAACAAAAAATTTAGAAGAAAATGAAGCTCTAACATATGCCTACAAAGATCACCTTATTTTAAATCAAAATTATATCTACAACAAATATCAGCATTAAAGTGTAAAGTGGCAATTAAAGCATACAGCATAATCAGCTAAGTATAAAAATTAATTAGCTAAATATACAAATATGATCAGTTCCAAAATTAAGTTACGTATATTTAGTACAAACCGAACCGAAAACAACCGATCGAAAGAGAAAACACAAGATCAATCAAAAGAAGAATGATCTGTAAAAAAGGAAAGTAAGAACTCAACGATACCATATACTCATAATTAAGTTGGACAATTACATGTAAAATAAATACAACTATCATAAGTAGATATGTTATATCAAGACATATAACCACTCCAACAATACAAAGAATGGAAGTATAAATGTTGAAAGAAGACAAAGTATACAAGTAAAATCAAGTAAAACGAAGATGAGGTACGAAAGTATAAACAAGATATGAAATCCATACCGAAAAGACAACAGAAAAGAACGAATGAAATGAAGACTAGTTACTAAAGACAGATAGAAAGCAAATGCACGAACACAGAGAAAGTCAATAACAGTACATACTAATAACTGTTTTGATCAGATAACCTATTCATAAATAAATATATAAACATGATCGAAAGGCACAACACAAAATATCAAAGTATATCTATACTAACACCACCAAAAAATAATTTATAACTAATTAAAACCTAATAAGTAATTTAACCAAGTTACAAGAGTTATACAAAAGTAAAATAAATAAATTATAGGTATCAAACAAACAAGTAATAGCATTGCTATAACTAATACGACGAACGCACAATCAAGCGCTAAAAATAAAAAATACATCATAACAAAAAACAACTTTTTACAAGAACTAATCAATCTACATATCAATGATATCATACAGTCAAATGCTGGGCACACACAACAAAAAATTACAATGCCAAAAAAAAATCATTTTTTTCAAAAGTACCGTACAAACATATTTTTTTACGATAAGTTACATAAAAACAGTATTTAATTTTTAAGTAATTCAAGACCACTAAAACCTAATAATGAAATCAATATTTTAACAAAATGAGTGAAATATAAAACAAAAATCCTATCTCGAAGAAACCTTTAAATCAACACATGTAAATTTAATTTATCCTTTAAGTTCTTTCTGCTGACAATTACGTTCAGCTCAGTACAATGCTATTTAGCTATAACTTTATCTCTTACTTAAATCGATAAGATATACATTATAAATAAATCTACAATCTGTTGCTACTACGAAATATGAAAAAGGTTCTATAAAAATATCTACCAAAAAAAAAAAAAGTTTTTTTTTTAAAAATAATCTGCTAAGAAAATAATCTGCATGCCTGACTGGCAAGAAATCCAGTTCTGGAAAAATCAAAGTTTCACAATAATATATATAAATAGCATAAAAATTTATTAACATGTCATCAAACTACCGACATAAAAATAACAACAATAAAACAAATTATGGCAATCAAAAGATGCATAGAAATAATCATTACAACAAAATTATATGTTATTTCAAAACAACAACATGTCATGTACTAATATAGAATACAAAAATATTTACTATCTCAAACAAACAAAAATAAGCCGCAAAATTTCCCACTCTCGTGAACACATGTCCTGACCCTCCAAAGTAAACATCAGTTGCTAGTTAGACGCTGACAGGTTTTGGTTGACCACTCGAGCGGAAAGTTGACCTACATTTCTGACCGTCAATATGTCACAGAAGCCTTGACTCTTATCGCAACGTAGCTTCTGTCAACAACTACAAATGAAAATTTCCATTTTACTCAATAGTGAAATTTAATGAGAAAAACGTAGAAATCAAATTTACAATTACCCAGCACCGGCTTGTGTAAAGCACCGGTCTCTTCACGATGTCACTAGCTCTTCCTATCACATGTAGATATCACAGAATACTTGGGGACAACATGACCGACCTTGAATGTCGCCACTGCCGTAGGCTGAAACAAAGTGTTATATTCACACATTCTTTATTGTGTTATCGCTATTATTCCTCCTCCCCACAACAAGCAGAGCAAGCAATAGTATTCAAGCATCCACTGTTATTTTTACTCTGTTTACCTCGATTATAAATGACTCTGGGCTCATGTTGAGCAAAATTAGCATAGTTGCATTTATTATTCGTTCTATGATCAAAATACTTATTATTACCGTTGCCTTGTTTACAAATAATGACTTTAGTCTTTTGTTGAGGAACATTACTCTGGTGATGTAAAGCATTATTTGAAAAGCTATAATCTTTATCACACTTTCCAACACTCTTACAATCGTAACTTTGAGATTCGTTAAATTGTTTACTGCTTCTTGGAGAAGGAAAATTATTATTTACTGATCTCCCTTGGTACTGTTTAATCTTGGGGTTATCTCTCTCACTAGAACTATTTTTCTTTTCCCCTATGGGAATATATTTACCAATGGTTTCAAACTGAATGTGCTGAGTTTGATAACTGCCAGAAACAATAGTATCTCTATTGTTCCGCATATGGGTTTCATCTTTGGAACAAGTAGTAATAGCCTCAACCCCTGTTATTAATTTCTGTGTATTTCCAGTAGTAGAGAAATGTTTGCTCTTAAGAGTCTTGTCCTGAAATATATCACCTTTCTTTTCCTGATTAACAGAACTGGTTGTCACGCTAGAATCTTTGTTGTTCTGACGCCAAGAATTATTACTAGAATTATCAGTAATATTAGAACTAGGAAAGTTGTATTTCCCCTGAAAAGATCTATATTTACTATGTATGACATCTCTATGAGCAAAAAGTGTATGGGGCTGACTTTTCGCAACTTTCTGTTTATCACTGTCAACATTGACAGAAGACCACATATTGTTATTCAAGACGATGTCAAGCAGGCCATCTACTCGTTTTCTTGCCTGTGCAATCTCCACATCTCTATGTGAGATCTCTTCACCTAATTCCTTATTTAAACTCTCAACTCTTAAAACTTTGCAGCTTTCTTCTGCTAGTAAATTTTCAATCTTAGCGACCTTCTCTTTCTCAGCCATCAACTCTACTAAAGTCTCTTTCTCTAACTGTTCTTTATTAGTTCTCAACTGAGTCAACTCTAGTTGTAGTGACTGAATCTTAATATAATCATTGCTATTATTAAGCTCATCAATCTTTTCTGGAATCATCGCATTCTTTTCTTCCTGTTGGAGACCAAGATTCGCAATATCATCCATCAAATCAAGAAAAGACTCTGTATAATCCCTATCACGTTTATCGGTCTCAACTTTCAATTTCTCATAAATCTGTTTATTTTGTTGGACCTCCTGTGTAATATTTTCTACCTCAATTTGCTTATCTTTCATCTGGACTTCCAATTGCTTTATCTTCAACAATGCTAAATCCAAATTTGCCTGCACACTAGCAAGTTCTGAGTTTGACTTTTGCAATTCACCCGTAAGTCTAGACACTGTTTCATGTACTTTACTCACTTCAGCGGTACCCTCTAAGAAGTTTTCCCTTTGCTGTTTTCTTCTTCTTAATTCCTCATCTTCTAACCTCTTTTTCTGATCAACAGAAATGTCGTTGAGCATTATCTTACGTATACTCTTCATTATTTGATCGCGTTCAACACCTATACAGTTGCACGAAAACAATCGAAGATCCATAACCAGTAACTGCGCCAAATCTTTAGCCATCCTTAGATGAGGATGAGAGTAAAAATTCTCCTCAGCAAAATACTTAAGGGCTCTTGACGCATTGACCAAGAATCTGTCCATCACATGCGCTTCAAGCTCTGGGCCTTTTAATTTTTCAAAATCTTTCCCTTCTTGATATAAATATCTTAACAAAGGCCTGATATCCTCAGGATCCATATCATCATCATCCATAGTGATTCACTTACTTAATCAAATATATATAGTAATCACTTATAGTTATGACAAATTACTGTCTACAAAAGTTGGGACAATCACCCTTCCAGATCACAAAGTTAACTATTTGTCAAGAAATGAGCTTCTTCAATTATGTATCACCAATTCCTTTTTATAGCACCTTTTTCAAGTCACATCATTATCAGGAAAATCGACATATGTCAACAGCCATTAACACCTATGCATAAAATCTTAATCATATGTCAAATTAGACATAAACAACAATAACAACAGAATGAGCAATTAGGGAGGCCCAGTGACATATATGAAGTGACACAATTTACACAAGAAAAAAATCACTTATCTGTCAATGATCCCGTTCCTTTCCGCTACGACACTGGATATCACATAGACTGCTAAAACCTCCACTGCGGGAAAGCACTGGAACTTGATTCGTTTCTCTTCAGGTAATTTCGTCAATATGATATGTGCTTAACAATGCACAAGTTGACAGGAACCATAATACAGCACACACTGCAACTCTTGACTTTTCTGTAGACTGAAATGTACACGGCAATTCCGTGTATCATAACATCTTGAACTTGTGATGGTGATAACTGGCACAGGTAACCCGAATATTGCAGGAATCCATCACAACCCGTACAAATGCTGGTACAAATACTGTCCAAGTCTAATTGAACTTCCTTGACAACTGCAAACATCGTTGTAGTCTATAGGCATGAAATACATCAATTGCTACTGGTGTAAAGTTGCATACTACCCAATAAAGCGTGCGTTGTTTCTCAAATGCACCACCCAGGCAGATAATAACTAGGTCCAAGTTCTGAAGTACAGGAGATTCAAGCCACGCCCACATAGGGCTAATTATAACAAAGTCAAGTGTTCTACACTCTTGTCCTGTGAAAGTCATATGTATTATTTCCAACTTGTAGTGACTGATCCTCTAGATATGTTATGGTCTGGTGGACAAAATTTGATTCACTTTACCCTCTTGCTTCAAGTACAAATCACTGTAGAGGTAACAATTTCTTAATCGTATACGCCACACAGGCACATCTTAAATGATATCCAATGATACGAAAACTACGCCACTTAGGCTATCGACGCGAATAGTCTGATATGTCAGATCCTGTTAACAGAAAACCACCACTGATAAATTAAATTGGCCACCACTGTTAATATTCTAATGTTCACTGTTTAGATGCTGCCACTGTTAGTATCTGTGTTCGGTATGTATTAGTGAGTGTGTGCCAGAACAGTCACTCACAACACAGGTACGCACATAGAAGTCATAGATGGTTGTAAACGGTGGTGACATTTAACAATAGTTTATTAAGTCACAGCACATCATCACGTAGACATAAGACGAATACACCGTTACAACAAAAGGTATGAATTCAGTATACTCATAAGACTGCACGCACGGCAGTTAATAATAATATCAGCGCTATAATGTCCTCACGACTCAGTATACTCATAAGACTGCACTCACGGCAGTTAATAATAATATCAGCGCTATAATGTCCTCACGACTCAGTATACTCATAAGACTGCACTCACGGCAGTTAATAATAATATCAGCGCTATAATGTCCTCACGACTCAGTATACTCATAAGACTGCACTCACGGCAGTTAATAATAATATCAGCGCTATAATGTCCTCATGACTCAGTATACTCATAAGACTGCACTCACGGCAGTTAATAATAATATCAGCGCTATAATGTCCTCACGACTCAGTATACTCATAAGACTGCACTCACAGCAGTTAATAATAATATCAGCGCTATAATGTCCTCACGACTCAGTATACTCATAAGACTGCACTCACGGCAGTTAATAATATAATATGGCCTGTCCCAATCCTGGACTTATAATAGCTTCATACATCTCCACACTGCAGTTAATCACATAGGCTGTACACACAGCGAAATATATAAGTCGACATTTTCTCAAGTCCTACGTAGGCATACACTATCCAAAAACCACTGGGACTCAACCTACACGGTCCACGCCCAAACACAACTCCCAAATCACACACTAGTCCCGCCAAAAAATCCCGTCACGAGACTCGGCTGTCTTGAACACCGCTCTCGATAATACATGCAGACTAGCTGCGAGCTATTCACATGACTCAAAACAGTACAGAATAAATACATCTCAACATTTGAGATTAAACAGCGTTCACACGCTTATCTGTACTCTGTCACTAAAAAAATAGGAAAAGATAATTCTATCCTAAAGTCAAACGAGTATCCGCTTAATCAAGCGTTGCAACTCGAAATTTAATTTGTCTAAAAAACATTCTAAAGATTACTTCCCTTCCATAAATCCACTTGTAACAATAAGAATGGGACCCTTTATTTGAAGTGGCATTATCATTTGGTAAAATATAATTTAGTTTCAATTTTTCAATGCCCTGTTGAAAGAATTGCAGTAAGAGGGTTATGCTGCAGAAATGCGAATAACTTATATGCTGAATTTCTTCAACATTTTTTATACTCTGGAACCTGAAACAGATATGATTGTATCAAGGCAGATCTTTAGAGAGCTCAGTGTTTCTAAAGTAGATCCTCACATCACATAGGTTGCCTGCCACTGGTCTATATTTTAAAACCATAAAGTGACTTCTGTTACTGTTTTAGCAATCAGAGTGAAGTCAAACAGCATGTGTATGTGCTTTGGCATTTTTATTATAGTTTTGTGATGAATCACATGATTATGGTTTTCTTTAAAGTACCACAGAAATGTGACAAGTATCTACAAATTCTAAGCCTCCTGAGAAAATGAATGTGTCACATTTACTTAAATACATAGTCAATAATTAAGAGAATTGAGTTGATAGTCATAATACATCATCAAATGTTAGAAGAGATGAGGAACTTTACATTTAGCTGATGAGTGGGTATTGCCTGGCCATTGAAAAACCAACAGAACTTGATCTAAAGCTACAGTTAATGACTAGTCATTTTTACAAATAACAGTTCACATGAGACAAGGGACGTTTCGGGTTTTACCCTTCGTCAGCCACAAACAGGTGACAAAGACAAAAATTACATATAGGTACTACAAAACTATACGATGATGAGAAATATACAACAAATGGGTGATACAAGCAGATGGAAAAAGTAAACAACAACAGTGATGAGAGAAAAAAAAGAACAATAACAATACAAGAAAACCGTAAAATCTAAAAGAAATACTGAAACAAGAAAGTAAATAATCCAACGAAACGAAAAAAAGAAGAATAAACAAAACTGTGGAACTAGTTAAAGTTAGCTTAGCTCGATGAAAAGAATCCGTGGAAGAAAGCGGTAGTCTCTTGTCACAGAATTCACCCTTTGAAACAAGAGATGCACACAAAATATAGTAGTCACGAAACGGAAACAGGGTAGCAGCAATAATTGTAGTATAGTATAAGTAAATAAATTAAGGGGCTGCTGTAAAACTGGTAAGGAATATAAGTTTATAAACTAATAAAATGGTATTGAATCAGTTTTACAAATAACAGTTGTTTACTTTTTCCATCTGCTTGTATCACCCATTTGTTGTATATTTCTCATCATCGTATAGTTTTGTAGTACCTATATGTAATTTTTGTCTTTGTCACCTGTTTGTGGCTGACGAAGGGTAAAACCCGAAACGTCCCTTGTCTCATGTGAACTGTTATTTGTAAAACTGATTCAATACCGTTTTATTAGTTTATAAACTTATATTCCTTACCAGTTTTACAGCAGCCCCTTAATTTATTTACTTATAATGACTAGTCACAGGTGAAAGACAAAGCTAAAGATAAACTTTTAAAACCACAAACAATTGACAAAATATTTATGTGATATAATTATACTTGACTTGTTTTAAAATTATTATTATTTATTTTTTATTTATTTTTTGTTCATAACCAGCAGCACTTGGGCTATCAGCCCTTCGGCCCAGTGACATGTCATTGCAAGGCTGGGGAACCTGTGAACTTTCCTCCCAACCAGGTAAGGAGCTTCACTCTTTCCCATCCACAGAGGGTTTATCTTAGGAGCTGTTCAGGTTATTCAGTCAAAATCCCAGTTGGTGATACTTCTTCAAATGCCCATGCCCAGGCTTGAACCTTGAACACCTGATCGCCAACGCAGCGTGGTAACCATTACACCAGCATGGATTCCAATAGCAATATTTTGTGATTTTCAGTTGTCACCGTGTTTCATTATGAAATATGTAGTTTTAAATGTTCTGGTACACCAATACCTCGACTTTCGTCGCTTCGACTTTCGTTGCTTCGCTCTTTCGTCGGTTTTCAATTCTAACCACGTTTCCAAATTTCGTCGCTCGCTTCGCTCTTTCGTCGCATTTGGTCACAACTGCGCGTCATCTTGATTCTTTCGCCGTTCAGTTTTTGAACAGAAATCGTTCGGTGTGCACTGTTTTTTTTTTTAAGTTGTCCGCATTGAATCTCTTATATTTGTCATTAAACATATTAATACTACTTATTTTTGTGATTAAAATAACAAAACTATTCATACTATATTATTTTTGTGATTATACTGTAAATAGTTCATAGTTATTTTAGTGATATCAGTCTAATGACAGTGTTCATATCGTGATTATACGACACGTGTACAGTTTTCATACTGTACTTTTTTGTGTGATTAGGCCTTATATAGTACTACTTATTTTTCTGCTTTAATATATTCATAATGGGTCCTAAGTGTAGTGACAAAGTTAAAAGAACCCATAAGGTTCTCAATTTGCAAGAAAAGCTTAAGCTAATCAAGCTTAATGAACAAGGCATCTTAAATGCTGAAATAGGCCGCAGGCTAGGTGTACCAAGCACTACAGTTAGCACAATTGTAAAGAACAGAGCTAAAGTGTTAGAGGAAATTAAAAACGCTATGCCAGTGCATACCAAACTTATTAGAAAGCGGCACAATTTAATTGGTGAGATGGAGAAAGTGTTAAATGTGTGGATTGAAGACCAAGTCAGCCACAACATTCCTCTAAGCCCAAGATCTTATCCAGGCTAAAGCACAAACTTTATTTAATGCAATGAAGGCTGAACAAGGAGAGACATCAGCTGAAGAGACATTTGGAGCTAGCAGGGGCTGGTTTGAGAAATTTAAGAAAAGGTCAAATTTGCATAATATAGCAGTGAAGGGAGAATCAGATAGCGCAGATACCGCAGCTACAGGAGCTTTTCAGGTGAAGCTTGAAACAATTATAGAAGAAGTTGGCTACACAAAGCAGCAGATCTTCAACGTAGAATAAATTTCGACAGAAGTTCAAAAGTAAATAGTGGGCTAGAACACCAAATAGCCTGTTACAGAGAACTTCTTAGGGAAAGGAAGAAGACATCAATGAGGTAAACGTCTTTGCTCTCCTTTTTCAAGACGCAACTGCCACAACCAACTTGTCACCCCTCCCTCTAACCCTTCAGATTCCGAGCCATCAACATCAGCCCCAGTTAGATCTCCTTCAAAGTGCCCTTCTCCTAAAAGAATTAGATTGAAATCCTCCAGTTCTGAAGATGAGCCACCTCAATTTTCTCTATCTGGTTTTCTAAGTCTAGAATCCCCCTAAATTACCAACATTCAAAACTGTACATACTGTATATATTCATCGTCTACTTGCTCAAGAATTATTTTAAGGTAAGATGCTATTTACGTATTTTTTATTTATTACTGTATTTTCTTTACTCTTATGTTTATTTCTGTTTATCTAGGTGTTGCATGCATTCGCAAGTATTATATAGTTAGTTATTTTTGTTTTTTGGCGGCCCTAATGCATTTGTAAGCTAAATAAAGGCTATGCTTCGACTTTCATCGATTTTCGACTTTCGTCACAACTCTGGTCCCTAACCTGTCAAAAGAGCAAGGTATTGGTGTATTTGCATCTAGGGCACAAACAAAGGACATGGTGCTATACTTTATGCTTTTAATTTGCTTTTGAAAAATGGAAAAAGTGGAAAAATGCTACTCAAACGATGAAACAGTTGTAAATAAAGGGTACAAATAATTACTTTTTACTTTCTCTTTTATTCTGATTGGAAAATATCCAGCTTTGAGCAAACTCCTGATAAGCAGAATTTTTTTAGGTGGTCCCAGCAATTTCTACTTATCCAGACTGTGCTATAGGTATGGCCATATATGAATTACCTTGATGTTCCAAGACTAGGAGAGCAAGGTTCATTGACTGCATCAATAAGTTAGTTGCTTATCCTTTACAGGACGTGGCAATCAACCCTAGCTTTTATTGGCTGTTTGTGATTTTTCTAGGCAATTTTTTTTCATTCAGTAGTTTGCCATTGCTTTCTGAACGGTACGACGCTTATACCATTGTTAAAAATCCACACAAAGCGATCTGCTACCAAACCGCCTGCAGCAGGTTTCAAACCTGGTATATCTGGATTATGAAACTGCGTTCATATCCATTAGGCCTTCATTAAGTTCATATTCTACTGTTAACATTGTTGGTGTGTTTTTTACTACATGCATTGTGTTTTTATAAATTCCAATTATGCTTGTGTTAATACTAATGGAGAAACAGTGCATATCTTGACTCCCTATCAACTTCCCATCAGTTTAGTATATAATAAGTGCATGTTCACATAAACAATTTACACTAAAACATGGTATATTCTGCTGTTTATAATTCTTTGGGAAAAAAAAAACACACACACACACAAAATTGAGACATAGTGTAAGTAATAATTTTGGAATCAGACAGTTAATTTAGGCTACATTTGTTGCACATGTTAAAAAATAGGAGGTGAAGTCTGGGGTGTTTGGGATGAAACCTGGTTCACTATTTATTTGTTATTATCAATATGTATTATGAGAACCTTATTACATATTCAATTTCCCACGACACCCTAAGTAATTCTTACATATTAATTTTTGGTTCTGGTTGCATGCTGCTTTATTATATTGTGCAGTTCTCCAAGTCTGTCTATTCTCAACACCTCTTCTACTGATATGGGTGAATTGCAATCCTGTAAATAATATAATATTGTTGTTCTCTGTTTTTCATATTATTTTATTGTAGACATTTTGCACATTAAAATTCTTCTATACTAAAATAAACTATTCTTAATTATAGGCTAGTCTGAGTACACAGCCTTATTATTTTTTTGCTGGAAATTTTTAAGTTCCCTATTTTATTATTTATTCTGGTGACGAGAAATACCCCTTCAACCTCTGATGGGTTATAATTAGGATATATAGTGTTTTCAATTCCAAATAAGATGAATAACTGCTGATACAGGAAAGTGGCATCACTTTTATCAAATTATGTAAATGTGGTAAATCAAAGTTACCACAAAATACAGAGAGAAACATTTCCCACATAACACTTGGATTCATACATACATAGATAGATCAGCAACAAATGCAACAGAAAATTAAGGTGGAGGTGTCTTTCTGACCTTAAGTACTGGTGCACAGAATAAGCTGTCAATGGCAACAGGGCAATACTCAAGTACCTTTAGAGCAGAGGAAACATACCTTTATGTTTGTCTAATATTTATTTACTGTTTACATGCCTCAGGTTTCCCTTCCTTATGTGTTTAAAATGTTTATACAATACCAAAAACTTACCCTCTGTCCTGTAGGCCTACTGTTCTTAGTCTTCTTTTATTTACTAGACACAGTATTAAGGTCTTTGTCTTGTGTAGTCTGACCTTTAGGCCTACTGTATAATAGGCGAACAACAGAAGTGATTAGGCCTACATCATTAATAGACTGGACTGCCCTATGTAAATTTCCGGTGTTATGTGTTGCAGTTCGCACTAATGACCCGTACTTTTTCTTTATTACTTACGAGTGCCTGAAAACATACCTTTATGTTTGTCTAATATTTATTTTCTGCGTGAACAACCTTAGGGAAAAATGGCGGACAGTGGGAAATTATTCTTCCAATTTACCCGAATTTAATCTTGTGACTATGTGCTGCTGAGTCATAGATTATGCTTCCATAATCTATTTTTCCTCGAATGAAAGATTTATAAAACATGATTGCCAATTACCTCTGGGGCTAATGCAAGTTGGTGAAATACACAACAGTCGGTTGTAACACAGAATCGGAATAGGCCCCTACTCTTCATTTAGAGAAATACACAATGGTCATTTCCTTATTTTAAATATGTATCGTCAGCAGTTTTTCCACCTTAAATTAAAAAATAAAAATCTAGATTGTACTTTTCAAAACAACTAGATACACCTAGATTTTTTTTTTCTGCTGCGTCTGGACGCCTTAGGCTACCTTAGGCGTTTTAGGCTACTTTGGGCTACTGTGGGCGAAAACCGTAAATTGATCTCAGTTAGGGTGACCATATTATTTATTTTTTTTTTTTTTTAAAGAGGAAATCTTCTGAGTTTTGGCTTAAAAAGGACAAAGGAGGACATTTTTACTGAAAACGAGTATACAAAGGGGGGCGCGTTAATTTCACTAATTTAATACATGTATGTACATAATCATGATAAAATATATAGAAATACTTCAACAAATTTTTTTTTTTTTAAGTTAAGTCTTCATAAAATGCACATTTTAATAATTTTCACATCAAGCATTTTTGTTTCATACACTAAATATTTAATCTTTAATATTGTACTTTTCACTCCAACTAAATGTTCATGGAAGTCTGTACATGTAACATTTTTATAATTTTATTGAACTTGTTATATTCCTTTTATACATTCAACAGTGAATTTGTTTCTGTCATTTTGTTCACTGACTTTCCATGAAAGAAAAAAAAAGCCTCTCAATATTAGCGTTATTTTTTTTTTTTTTTTTTTGGAACAGCAAAAATTTAAAAAAAAAAAAAGAGAGAGAGATTTGTAGTAGTTCCGAATAAAACTCTACATTTCTTGGTTGCTCAAAGAATTTGATCCACTTTTCATGTGCCCAGTAGTTGAAAAAAATTATTATCATTAATTTCTGGCCGAGTAACGATACAGAAAATAAAAATTGTGATTATCATCTTCTAACGGTGTAAACTGAAACCTGCAGTTGAGATGGAAGCAAAAAAAGCAACAACAGTTTTCAATCTGGAACTTGACTCACTAGAGGGAGGATGCCTCCATAAATCAGGCGCCCTGCTGTTGTCAATAACCGGCCCTCAGGCCGCGGCAAAGGCGTCACCATCTTCTCTCATGAGTGCGCTTATGGGCCCTGGTGGAATACCGAGCGATGGCGTCTCTTCTCTCCACAGATTTGAGAATCCCGTCCTCTGGTATTTCAATCTATCATCACATGTCCATGGACGTGTCTTCGAGTAACCGCACGGAAGGAAAATACAGCTTTCCAACCCAGAACTAACCCTGTATATTGAGCACCTTGAAAAAGAACGCTCAAAAGTCACCCTCAGTTGGCTTCCGCCAACAATAAAAGAAACGACCGTGAAAGCCTTGGCAGCATCAGTTACGGGCGACCAAGAAGCCGAGGTGTACAAGATTCAAAATGCTCCGGATAAATGGGGTGTGCTCTTTCGGCTATCGACAGATATCCCACATTACGTAGAACTACGGTTCAAAGAGTTGAATGCACCAAAACACAAAATTATGGTAACAGTGCCTGGACGGCGAACAGTGTGCCCTCACTGTGGTGAGGACACTCACTGGGTTAACCGCTGCCCGAAAACACCAGGAAAAGATCTCAGCACAAAGTGGCCAAGACTCCAAACGAACAGTACGGAGCCCGCTATGAGCAACGACGAAGAACCAACAGAGCCTTTAACCACGGAGGATGCCTGGAAAGTAGTTTCCTATACCGACTCCCGGAACAAGAGGCAGCGACGACATTCATCCCCCGACAGTCCTGGTGGTGGAACAAGTACAAATACAGAAATGGAAAACAACAAAACACCCTTACATCACGTGACACCAAGAAAAATAAGCCAGCGAGTAGCAAGACCCAAGACCCATGAGAAGACAAACAACAATAGATCAACACAAGAAACTGCGATTCCAGACACCGTAGCCCAGCCCAATCCAGCAGATCCAAGTCAGACAACCACCCCAACACAAGAAACTGCGATTCCAGACACCGTAGCCCAACCCAACTC
This sequence comes from Oreohelix idahoensis, assembly GCA_024509875.1. NCBI lineage: Eukaryota > Metazoa > Mollusca > Gastropoda > Stylommatophora > Oreohelicidae > Oreohelix > Oreohelix idahoensis. The sequence continues at coordinate 51,276 of JAMPIV010006425.1, forward strand.
AGCAGATCTAAGTCAGACAACCACCGCAACACAAGAAAATGCGATTCTAGACACCGTAGCTCAACCCAACCCAACAGATCCAAGTCAGACAACCACCCCAACACAGGACCTAGAAGACAACACAAACTACACATCACGGACCAGATTAACTACCAGACTCGCAATAGACCTAGAAGACAGTGGAAATACTTGCTACAACAACCAATAAAGACACAAAGACCAATTTGACAACGCTATGTAATATATCGCGCTTATGGGGGAATTTGTGTTTGTAATGATCCCCCATAAGCGCAGACATGCATACACTAGATGTGAACCAACCAGGAATGAGAAGTCAGTGATCGACTATGCCATTGTTAGGAGAAGCTCATTCAAATATGTCCGGGATGCTAGAATCTGGAGGAGGACAGAGATTGGAAGAGATCACTACCTGCTAACAATCAAAAGAACAACTGAAAGAGTTGCTCAACCTAGGAACTGCCCAACATCACGCAAGAAACCAAGTAAACGAGCGGTAGAAATGAGCATTAGGACTTACAAGCTGAGAGAGCCAGAAATTAAGACCAGATATCAGGGGCTTATTGCTTGAAACCCCGCCATTTAGGAGGCGCTTATTTTGTAGCCAAGATCTACATGACCGGTTTGGTCACAAGAAGTCAGAGAACAGTAGTCTTTTGTAACCCGCCATTCGTGCGGCTTATTTAGTAGCCAAGATCTACATGACCGGTTTGGTCACAAGAAGTCAGAGAACAGTAGTCTTTTGTAACCCGCCATTCGTGCGGCTTATTTAGTAGCCATGATCTACATGCAGAGTCTCCATGGTGTTGAATATTATGAGTTGATGCTATTTTCATAATGTTAAATGTGCTTATATGACAGTATAATTGTCTGATGTCAACGTATGTCACTATTGTCCAGTATTAAACTATGTGAAACGTCACCAGTCGTTTCCAACGTTTCATTGACTTCTGAGTGTGGTATGAACGGTGTACTGTGCTATGAAATAACTACCCACACTCTTACAAATAACAAGGACATACTTCTACAGTGATGAACTCTTACGGGTGTGTTACCCAAACCACATATCATCCTGTCTGTAACAACTTCAACAACCTTGACCACTGTTAGCCTGTGTGGCGTTTATAGAAAGCCTTTACCTCTACATTGATGCCAGGCTACACATATGAGAGTTTAACAAAGAGCACTACACATAAGGATACTTAACAACAAATAGAAGTACCTTAACAGATATCATAAAGACAGCTGCTGCAGAAGCATGCGGTGAAGTCCGACTTGGGAACAAGAGAAAGAGGACACCTTGGTGGACAGATGAAGTCAAAGAGAAAATAAGAGAGAAGAAAATGGCATGGAAGCAATACTTAGGAGCTAAAAACACAACCGGACAGGTTGAAAAATATAGAGAATATGTGACACTCAGAACAGAAGCAAAGAACAAAGTGCTAGCAGCAAAACAGAAGTCCTGTAAAGAATTTGAAGAAAAGCTAGAAAAAGATGCACAAGAAAACCAGAAATTGTTCTATAAGACCCTAAAGTACATGAGAAAGGAAAAACAATGCCCTCTCAAACTTATAAAGGACAAGCAAGGCAAATTGCTAACTGCCCCGAAGGAAGTAATGGAAAGATGGAAAGAATATTTCTCAGAACTCCTGGATGGTGAACAGGGTAAAGCATCAGAAATGATAACCACTAGCACAGAAGAGAAAACCAATGATGGTGAAGATGACATAAAGATGGAAGAACTGAAGGCAGCACTGGAGAAAATCAAGATGGGCAAAGCAGCAGGGCATGATGGTATAACACCAGAAATGGTTAAGTACATGGGAGCATCAGGCGACCTATTCCTCTTAAGGGTTCTACAGGCAGCGTGGTACAACAAGACCATACCAAAGGATTGGGAGATTGCCATCATAACACCAATTTAAAAAAGGGTGACAATCGACAGTGTGGAAACCATAGAAGCATATCCCTTCTCAGTGTCCCTGGTAAAATCTACTCTAGAATCCTAGAGCAGAGACTCCGATGCCTAGCTGAGCCACAAATAGATGAGGTCTAAGAGCGGATTCCGAGCGAACCGAAGTACTCAAGACCTAATCTTCACACTCAGACAGCTGAGTGAAAAGGCCCTTGAGTATAAAAGTGAGATCCATCTTTGTTTCATAGATCTGGAAAAGGCGTTTGACAGGGTCCCCTGGAGCAAACTTTGGGAATGTTTGGCAAGGAAGAACATTCCAGTATCTCTGATTCATGCTATACAGAGTTTCTACAAGTCTTGCATAAATTATGTGAGGACAGCAAACCATAAGTCAGAAGAGTTCAGGACCACCACTGTAAGAAAAGGTGATATCCTGTCACCTTACCTTTTCATACTCCTCATGGACGATGTCATCAAGGCACGCAAGGAGAGAACAAGAAAGTATTCCTAAGATGGTTTCGCCATGTCTGCAGAATGGGAGAAGATCGGCTACCACGACAAGCATGGGAAACAAAGAGCCAAGAATCCAGACCCCCAGGACGACCCAGAGTCCGCTGGGAGGACAACATTAGACAATCTTTGAAGGACCGAGGACTAGAATGGAACCAGGCTAGGAGGAAGACAGCCGATAGGATAATCTGGCTCTCTTTCTTCAAAACCTCTACACCTCACGGTAGAAGGGGAACGACTAAGTAAGTAAGTATGTAATATATCGCACAATTTCATTACAAACATATCCATTTCATTCATTCCATATTAGACGCGTAAAATGGCAGACGAAATTTTGATAATTAGTGTACATGTTAGTGGCCTTCTCTCAAAACTGCATCACATCATAACACTTATAGATAAACACAAGCCAGACTTTATACTTTTGCTGAAAACAGACATACACAAAGACAAACATGCATTACAAATCACATCCCAGTTAGGACTACGACACTCATGCTTTAGTTTAGCCATACACAACACAGGTTCAGGAACAGCTATACTACAAACATCAGACAGATGGGAAATACTAAGGACAAACCGAGACAGCTAGGGCAAGATAACCATCGCTAAAGTAGGAAACACCATACACACATACACGATAGTGAATATACACGCTCCAGCAAACTACAACCACCAACCACAATTTTACGAAAATATAGACAACTTGCTCACTCAGTCATACAGAGGACATAATATTGGCGGAGTAGTTAGAACACAGATAAGGAGAGCAAACAGAGAAGACGCACACTAACTAGACATAATACAAACCATAATGGATACGCACAGCTTATTAGATGCCTACAGACACACACACCCCCATAGTATCGAAACAACGCATGCACACACCGCACACAACAGAGCTGCACGATTAGACAGAATCTATGTGCCGTCAACACACCACATAATTCAAGCAAAACACTTGCCAGAAGCTCTCAAGTTCACAGATCACGAAGCAGTACTCGCAGCCATTAGCACTACACAAGCAAGCACGCATTCCAAAAGTTCTCTACACTCGAAATTCAACAACACTTTGCATCAAAACAAAACATACGTAGAACACATGACAAAACTAATTCTTACATACACAAGCGACATTACAATAGAACATATTCAAGAACATTGGGAAACACTTAAAAGCACCATACGCGAACGAACACAGCTAATGTAATCCATCATACACAGACACCGCATACAACAAGATACTTTGATAGAGAAAGCTATACAACTAACAAAGCAAACAGACAAAAACTCTCCCTCCATTTTCACGCTACAAAATGAACTAGAAAAATTTAAACACCACAGGTTGAAAGGAGCCCTATTACGGACAAAACTCAACACAATCCCACAAGAGACTCCCAGCAAACAATGCATGGCGATAGAACAAAATATACAACGCTGCAGCCAGATAGGCCAAATAGTGGATTTAGAAGGGACCACACAGACAGAAACACAACACATAGTGCAAGCTTTCGAAAGTTACTATAGGAACCTGTACACAGAAGAAAATGTTCAACCATAAATACAAGATAGATTTATGCAATTTACACAAAAATTATCTGACGCAGACAAATAAACGCTAGACACTGAGCTGACACCAACAGACATAACACTCGCAATAAATGCAATGCAAAAAGACAAATCACCAGGACCTGACGGACTCACGACAGAATTTTTACCAACACTTCTTTCCTACCCTAGGGCCTCTTTTACTACAAGTATACAAAGAAGCCTTTGAGAATAAGGAACTCCAACCAAGCCTAAACATGTCTTACATCACACTAATACCAAAACAAAACTCCGACAAAACACTACTTAAAAACTACAGACCAATATCACTCTTAAACGTAGAATATAAAATTTTAACAAAAGCTCTAACAAACAAACTAAAACCATTCATGGCGACCCTCATACACGAAGACCAGCAGTGTAGCGTCCAGCACAGAAACATCCATTAACACGCACATTTCATAAGAGATATAATCACCTACACACACCAGAAGGATTGTCAGTCTTCGGTTCTTTCCCTTGACCAGGAGAAAGCCTTTGACAGAATATCACACTCATACCTCCACAAAACATTACTACATTGCAACATATATATATATATATATATATATATATATATATATATATATATATATATATATATATATAGATATATATATATATACATACATACATATATATATATATATATATATATATGTATGTATGTATATATATTCGTGAATATTTTTATTTTTTTAAGTGAAACTTTATTTGCTTTCTTTTCAATTTACAAAATCGTGTATATTTTACAAAGTGAAATACATGGAAAGTACATGGACAAGTTTTCAATTTAAAATCATGAGAATTTTACACAAAGGAAACATGATAAAAAGGTTACATGGCAACATCAAAACTCCTCTGTTCTCGCAAGTACTTTTGTACACATGCAAACCCAAGTGATACAATTTATATGTTTTAGACAAGGGCTTTGGTATGTATAAATCCCGAGAAACAAATGTGAGAAGGAAAAGAAACAGGATGTGTAGTATTAGTGCACATATGTCTAACCATGTACATACATGCGGACTTACAAATGTTAGGATAGACAGAGAATGAGATAGTAGTGAGACGGAGGGAGGGCCGTTGTGAAAAGAAAGAGTCGTTTTACGAATCAAGGCTGCCTCGTTAAGGAAGATGGTACATCTCAGGGGATATTGATAAAACTTTCTGACGAAAAATATGCAGAAAAAACCAGCGTTGAAAATGCGATGATTAAACATGGCAAGATTCCGAAAACATCAAATCTGATTCCGAAATTCTGATAAAATAAACAAGATCAATGTGTGTGTGTGTGTGTGTGTGTGTGTTATTTTCTGCTCCCGGAACTATGTTTAAGAAGATTGCTTTGTATATATCTGATTTTTGTGATGTTTGTAAATCAATTGTTTTCTGCAGTAGTTTCATTGTAGGTGTGATTGTAATGCATTCAAAAAACAAATGCTCTTCTGTTTCTTGGATGCTTTTCCTACATAGCTGACATTTTGTTATTTGGTTGGATCTGTGTGCTTCTCATTTTGTTGTGGGTGTCATGCTGTATATTAGTCTAAAAGTGACCTCTCTTGCTTTAGCAGTGATTTCTGGGTTGTACAAGTTAGTGAAGGTTTCGGTTAATTTTTTATAGCATATTTTTTTCCTTTTTTAATCCTTAGATGTAATGGTGGTGCTTAGAGTTTAACTAAATGTTTATATATTGCATTTGTTTTCTGGTGAATTAATTTTTCATGTAGTTGGATGGCTTGTATGCATGTCTTATAAAATGAGGGCATAGGGCCGAAGTGATGGGGGATTGCATTGTTTAGTGGTCTCAGTTTGGAAGTCTGAGTCCCATGTAATAATGAGCTAGTGTGGGTCGTTCTGGGTGTTTGATGATGCTGCCTATGTGTTTAATTCTGAGTGCTTGGATCTTTGTTTCTAGGTCTTGAAGGGCAGTTCCTCCGTGTTTCTTTTTCTTGTATTAGTGTCTTGTGTTTAATGCTTTAAAATGTGCGCTAAAAAACGAATGCTCTGACCTGTTTGTTTAAATCCGTGATAGACCATTCTGGAGGGTCGAAAACTGTGGCAATGTAAAGTAGCTAAGGCAAAATGTATGTACTTACAATTCAACTTCATCCAAAAATCCTTGTGGTTTTGTATTTGTATCTGTGCAGCATGTCTCGTATATTGGATGTTAGATTTTTCCATGTGTCTCTGTGTGTGCGATTGGGTGTGAGGGAAAGGTTATTCCATAGATTTTGATGTTGTTTGTTGGTGTTAGTCCAAAGGGAAGTCTGCTTTGTTCTTCCATTTGCATGTGCCCATTATTGTTGATTTTTGAACATCTACTTTTGCTCCGCTACCTTTGCTTAAGTCTATGAATGTGTTTAATATAAACGTTATAGACTTTTTGTTTGGTGGGAAAAAGATGGTGTCGTCTGCATAGACGAGCAACCTTTGTTCACCTTTCCCTTGTATGAAAGGGCCCTTGATAGAGCTGTCTTTTCTTATGTTCTCTAGTAGTGGTTCTAGTGCAAGAACATACAGTAAAGGAGAGAGGGGGCATCCCTGTCTTACAGATCTTGTTAGCCTGAAGGTGTTAGTTAATGTATGATTTACTAACACTTTGCTCTCGGGCTTCATATTCTTTCTTTTTTGATCCTTAGCCGCCGACCGTCAAAGCAGTCAGTGGCCATCACGCCTAGTGGCGTCTTGTAGGGCAACAACAAATTGATTCCACTTTGTTCGGTCGGTGGCCATCCTTCGTACAGTGCCCCAACTCTGGTTCATTCTTTGCATCTCAGCCTCCACAGTCCTCCGCCAAGTTGTTTTTGGTCTGCCTCCCTTTCGTTTTCCTTCAGTGTTCTCCTATGTTGCAATGTAGTAATGTTTTGTGGAGGTATGAGTGTGATATTCTGACATAGGCTTTCTTCTCTTCAAGGGAAAGAACCGAAGACTGACAATTCTACTGGTGTGTGTAGGTGATTATGTTTCTTATGAAATGTGTGTATTGATTGATGTTTCTGTGCTGTACGCTACACTGCTGGTCTTCGTGTATGAGGGTCGCCATGAATGGATTCAGTTTGTTTGTCAGAGCTTTTGTTAAAATCTTATAATCTATACTGTTCAAAAAAAGAAACGCATAGCTATCCGAGGGCGCGTTTTTATAAGTTTGTAAGTAAAATTTGCTGCTAGGGTATATAAAAACAAGCCTCAAATGTTCTTTTCAGTGTCAAATGCACGTGTTGACCTGAATTGCGTTCGTTTTTGTAATCGTTACAACGCTGTAGTCAATAGTGTTTATGACGCAATTTTTGACCACAGCTCATGTTGCGCGCAAATGAAAGCAACACAATTTGGGGTGAACACTATTCACTGACTGCACAACTGAAACCCTATAAAAGGATAACGCTACACAAAAAAAAAATCATCGAACTACCCAAGTATTAGGGGACTATTTATAAATATTGGTATAATTTAGGAATTGTAGTGAGGAAAAATAAGTTAAAGACAACAAATATATTAAAGTTACCTGGTAAAAATTCGAACTAGATATAACTGCTAAACTAGGTCTACTAGACAGGTTTAAAAGTGTTTCTTAAATAATATTATAAAATTTAAAAAAAAAGAAATGAGAAAGCTAGAATATTCAACTTAGGAATTCTTTTAAATACGCTTGATAGACATATTAAATATAAGTGGTGATTCCGTTTTAGTTTGATTGAAGTAGGGATATTAGCTTTTAACATTTAATATCAAGTATTTGGTGACTAGTTAAGTATCGTTTGGAATAATTAAAAAAGACATTAAATAGATCCAATCGACACGTGGCATTTGCTTGTATGAGATCTAGCAGCCACCTTGATAGACATAGAATAAGTGGTGATTTCCTTTGTAGTTTGTTGTAAGTATTAGATTATTACAGTTAATATTAAGTATTAGGGGAATATTTAACTATTAAATATAATTTAAGTTAAAACTCTTATAGGCTAGTGACAGGTTTAAAAGTGTTTCTTAAATAATATTATAAAATTTAAAAAAGAAGGCTTTCACAACTTAAGACTAAAGCAGCGAGATTAAGGGTAAACTTTAAAAGTTCATACAAAACCAAGCACAAATTAAAAAGAGTAGTAGCAAACTAAAAAGACAGGGAAAATAACCAATGGCACCAATAACCAGGAAACAGTCCGGGGAAGGAATGGCGTGGGCCAATGAAAAGTAACTAAAAACACCAAACCTGACAGGAAAAAACAGGACCACGAACCCTGAAGTCACACAGAAATAAAGGACAGGATAGAAACAATAAGGGAAAAACTGGAAGGAGGCTCAGTGATACAAACAACAAAAAGCATAATCAATGAAGGCGTGTAAAGTGCAATCTTTACTATCTTGCAATATAATACATTTATATACTTATTATGTTCGCAAATATTTTGTAAACAAAGTATTTTCTTTTTAAGTGCTTAAGGAGAAGTCATTTTTGAGTTACTTCCCTTGAAAGGAGTTCCGTCATCTTCGATCGGACTCCGCGGACGAATCTAGGCCTACTGCGATTTATTCTTTGCCTGGGTAGGAATAGATTGTTCTTGCTTCAGTATATCTATGGCCTGAATTTATACGTAGTGTTTGTATGAGTAGGACGAGTCTGTCTTATATATATGTATATCTTTACATTTCTAAGTCGAACTATGTTGGTTGTCGCTAGAAAAGGTCAAAGGCTATGCAGCGGAAGTATCGCTAGCAGGGGGTGTGATTCATGGCTGTCATCCTGTCGGGATGTCGAATTTTGTTGTAGCCGGCTTATCGCCGAAAAAGTGATCTATAAGTAGATGGGGAAAAGTGATAGTCATTTAGACATGTTGTATGTACTTTACCCCAGTGTTTATTCTCTTTTGCCAAGGAATGGCAAAGTTATATTTCGCATAGAAAGGTAAAACCACAATTTATTATGAACTTGGGCTTCGCCATCGTTGTCGATAAGCAGATGCACAGTGGTACTTTTGAAAAGAATATTTATTCAAAGGAAGATGACATTCCTATGTATCAGCACTAGATTATATGATATTATTCAATTACCTCTATGATAGAAGCTATGAAGAAATGAGGACATTTAACGAATGACCAATTTTGGTCTGTATCCAATAGTGAGTGAAGCTCACGAGAGAAGAACAGCCATGTTGAAATCCATATACTTTGTATTTATCGAGTGAGAAAAAGGGATGCCTGTACTATCGCTCGATGAACCAAGAGATCACTGCTACATGTGAGAACCCATGTCTGGGATTCCTATATCTTTATGAAAAATATATATATTGAACTTTACGTGAAGGGATATTCGCTAGACGAGGTTAAGTCTAGGAGCCTTCCTATATATTGGTTATGGACTGACGTGCCCAGTCAGTAAAGCCAGATGATTTACATGATGGAACTCTGAATGCTTATTTACGAATGCTCCATTATGATATTTGCCAAGCATGAATGCTAACTTAAGATGATATTCCCGTGACCAACATTATGCTGTCTATGTCGACATTTGTTCCTGTAACCATACACGTACTGTCCAAGTGTGCGTCTCATTAAATGTTATAAAAAGACCACCGTAGTTCCAGTACTTCTTGAATTCGAACAGTGTCAACTCTATCGAATCATTCTACCATTCGCGTTCTGACACTCATATACACACTCATTGTCTACACTCACATTCTTGTCAGAGCCTCATCACGTTCCAGGACAAGATGACCTGTATGACCAAAACTGTGCTGGGTTTAATGAGTTGACAATCGTTACACTTTACCACACCAGTCCCAACATCTACATTTATCAACTGGTGGACATTCACGGCATTTAACAAATAACGTGATTTAACAACTGGTGTGCCAGCTTCCTGGGTCAACCTGCACAGTGACCATATTGAGAAGTAAACTACTGAGACCAGACCGTTCCTTGTGGTCTGTTACGACACACAAATACATCAGCAGTACAACTCTACAGTGATGTCAGCGTGACCTGTCCTGTCGACAGTATGCAGTAACTAGGTCAGCGTTTGTTGACATTTGGTTCGTTGGACATTTGCCATACAACTGACAGTGTTACACAGCAAGCTTGGTTGAAACATAGAACATTACACATCAGGACTGGAGAATATTTGACAGTGTTTGCGAAAGGAAGTGTTATTGAACTGAGAAGTCCTACATCGATTGTTATCATTCACATCAACGATGGAGCTTCTATTTCTGTGTTGAATTTAAAATAATTAGACCAGAAGTATTTGTTTAATAAAGTACCACAGTACTGTACTATTAGGCAGTGTAACTGAGCCTTCTTTACAACACATTCTTTCTGCAACACTCTATTTACATCATATTGCCATACTATTTATGCATTTATGTATTTATGTTTAAATATTTATATGTGATATTTGTTTGTATCCAGCGGGTTGTTGTTTCGGTTGGGCGGAGTCTCCCTTAGATCATACCACGTGATAGAGGTCGTCTATTGTGAGCGTTGTCTATAGGGTGAGCAAATTTCCGATACTGGAATTTGCAAAGCGACTGCTGTTGCTATTTTTTTTTGGTTAGTTGTGACGAGATGGTCAGTGTTGTTTTCGGAATTTTCTTCACATACTTTAGTTTTGTTTTGATTTGTTTGTAATTTGTTGGTCTACCCTATTCTATCTTTCAGTTCTATTCTCAATTTATATTTATATACTGTGGCGTTATTTGTATTTGTTATCCTCTTGCGGTTTATCTTTTATTGTTTTTCCCATTTGATTTATTTCATTTCCGCAAATGTTTTCATGTTCTTCTGTATAACTGTTTTGTTTTGTGCCTGATCGACATACACTATTTAAAATATAGTTGATCATATAAATTGATGTACAAGAATCAACTGATAGTTAATTGCTATTACTAAAGGTACACAGTTGATGATATAAAACACTATTTCTGGTGCACTGCACTTATATTATAGAGTGAACCAGCAACTTATAGCTGTTATTATATAAGGATTTATACAAGACCTTTGTAAGGCTTGTTTCCCACAGTGATTGGGATAGTTAAGTACTATTTTCCACAGGTTACAAAGTTATCATACAAGGTCTTTGATTAAGACTAAGAAAGTGAATTTATTTACTTTTGCAAATTACTGATCTTATTAGACAAGATGTCTACATTAGATTATTTTATCACACAAGGCAAAGCTCTTGATAAGACTGGTCAGCAATTAGAAGAATGGGCAGTTGCTCAATATGACAAAGCATTAGCTGCAGAAGAGAGAAAAGTTGCCGCTGCTGCTGAAGAAAGAAAAGCATTGATTGAAGAAAAGAAATTAGCAGCTGAGGAAAAAAAAATTACAAAGAGAGGATGAACAAAAGAAATTGCAGATACAGACTGATGAAAAAAGATTCCAGATGGAAATGGAAAAAGAGAAAAGAAAAGATGAAGCTGCTGCAGAAGAGAAAAAATTACAAGCTGCTGCAGAAGAGAAAAAATTACAAGCTGCTGCAGAAGAGAAAAAAGCAATAAGAGAACATGAACACAAAAAAGAACTTTTAGCATTTGAGTTAGAAAAGTTAAAGTTAACAAACATAAGTAATGTTAATCAAGCATCTGGTGGTAATGGTAAACCCTTTACTTACAAGGTCAAGGTACCAGCGTTCAACCCTTCCAGTGATGACATAACATTCTGGCTTAATAGATTTGAACGCTCTTGTCGAGCTCATAATGTAGATAAATCACAATATGCTAACCAGTTATCAGAAAATCTGAAAGGTGATTCTCTGACTAGTTTAAGTTTGGTTGAAGAGGCTGACAAAGATAACTATGATGTTATTAGGGCAGCCTTATTAAAGAAGTATCAGTTGTCTGAAGAGGGTTATCGGAAGTTGTTTAAGACAATGGTGCCTGAGGCAGGTGTAGAATTCTCAGAATTCATTGCAAGGACACGTCTTACATTTGATCGTTGGATTGAGCTATCCAAAACAGAAAAGACTTATGAAGCCCTTATGGACTTGATACTCAGAGACAAGATTATGTCAAGTATAAATAAACCTTTCCTCGAATTCTTACATGAGCGTAAACCTAAGTCTCTAAAAGAAATGGAACAGTATTGTACCCAATACGTCACTGCACATCCGGACGTAGCTATTAGCAACAGTAAGGTTAAAGAAGGTATGCCAGTTGCTTCTGCAACACCATACAACCCTAATCACTCTCACAAATTCCAAGGACCTCAAAATAGGTTTAATAAAAAAGGTAACTATTACAGTTATCAGAACCAAGGTAACCAATCATTTCAGGGTTCTTCTTCGAATACCTGGAGAAGAGCTGACAGCCCTCGATTCAGGGGTGGTCATAATTACAGGAACTTTCGCAAAGGAAGTCATTCTAGAAACTATCCAAGTTTTCCTTCATGGAGACAACAAGATCATAATTACCGAGATACTCATTATAATGAATATGATGATAGTAACCAAAGGAGCTATGATTCAAACCCGAGTAGGGGTTATAATAGTGGAAACAATGATAAGTACAGAGGCAATAATAACAGAGGTAGAGCACAATTCAAAAAACATAAAGCTCATTACCAGGCGAACTCTGCACAGCAAGAGTCCCACGAAGCCTATAAACAAAATAAAGATAATGATGACTCTAATAATATGGCATGTGCCGCTTTTGATTTTGGGAGAGCATCTCAGTGCCCCCAATGCAAAACATTATTTGAGCCAACCACAGTGTCTACTTTAAGCTGTGGCCATCCTCTTCCCGCTCTTCCTGCGTCAATCGCGCATGATGGGAGAGGTTCTCTTGTCTTACACAAAGGTTTAGTAAATGACAATCCAGTCTCAGTACTTTTTGATTCTGGATGCACAACTATTGGGGTTAGGCAGTCACTCATAGATCCTTCTCATTCTACAGGCAAAGTAGTCAAATGCGTAACATTTGGCGGCACCATAGAGAAATACTCTACCGCTATCATTAGGATTGCTACTCCTTTCTTCACAGGAGATGTACACGCATGTCTTTTGCCGAATCCGATCGCTGATCTTATCATCGGTCGCATTCACGGAGTCAAAGACTGCACTCCGGAGCAATTTCCCCTTTGGGAAAATCAAAATATGCAATCTGCTAATGCGGTAGTCACTAGAGCTCAAGCTCTCAATATGCCTGAAACTTCATCTGTTGAAGATAATGAAGTGCATAACCAAGATGATCCCTTGGTAATTTCTCGTGACTCGTTTATAAAACAACAAGAAGAAGATCCGACTCTTAAGAAATTCTTCACTCTTGTAACGAAAGGTGATCCGAATAAAGATTCAAATTGTAAATCTTGGATTACAATGAAGAATGGCGTACTTGTACGTATGGTGCAAGACTCCACTAAGTCAAGTCATTCTCAGATTCTTGTACCCAAGAATTTGAGAGTTAAGATCTTACAACATGCACACGACTCTCAGTGTGCTGGTCACATGGGTTTTTCCCGTACAAAGTCAAGAGTTCTTGCGGCTTTCTTTTGGCCTTTTGTGAACAAGGACATACGGATCTATTGTCGATCCTGTAAAGTATGTCAAGAAGTCAAATCCAAAGGTCCTCGTCATGCTGCGCCTATTCAGGCTGCAGATATTCCTATTCGTCCATTCCAGAAAATGGCGATAGACATCATTGGTCCATTCAAGATCAAATCTGCTAGAGGACATCAGTTTATCTTAACGTGTGTAGACATGTGCACACGTTGGCCAGAGGCTATCCCTCTAAAGAGCATTACTACCGCTGACATTGCAGATGCTCTTTGGCTTATATTTTCTCGGCTGGGATTCCCCGGAGAAATATTATCAGATCATGGCACCCAACTGATATCGGATACCATGTCTCAAGTAATGTCTACTCTACAGATAGAGAGATCTTTGAGTAGCATCTATCATCCTATGTCCAATGGGATGGTCGAGCGACTAAATAGAACACTTAAGAACTTATTAGGGAAGATAACTGAGGATCATCCTCAAGATTGGGATAGGGTTTTACCCGCGGCCCTCTTCGCGTACAGAGAGGTCCCCAATGAACATACAGGGTTTTCGCCCTTTGAACTTGTCTTTGGCGCGCGACCGCGCGGCCCAATGTCTTTGCTGCATGATCTTATAACAGCTGACAATATTGACGATGACACAAAATCTTCTTACGAGTATGTCATCGCGCTGAGACAAAAGATTATCGAAGCATGCAAATTGGCAACGTCCTCTTCTGAATTTGCTAAGCAGAAGGCAAGACAATTTGCTAATAAGAAGAGAACTTTACGACAACTTTGTCCTGGTGACAAAGCATTTGTTTTGCTACCTTGTCGTGAAAACAGACTCCTTATTAGTTGGAAAGGTCCGTACGATATAATATCGAAAATTTCAGATGTTGACTACATCGTCGATATTAACGGGAAGCATAAAACCTTCCACATCAATATGCTTACGGAGTTCCATGAACGTCCTGACTATCTACAGCCTATTTTCCAGGCAACGGACGATTCTCATGTCAAACATGGTCATTACTCATCACTGTCTGTAATACAGGATGAGGAAACAAGTTTTTCGGATGTTAATCTCCCGCTTCCAATGATCCCACTTCATTCTAGTGAATCATGGAAAGACGTTACTGTTTCTCCTGATTTGTCTCTAGGAGAACAGCGACAAGTTTCGTCTATGTTACAAACATTTCAGGATGTCCTCACTGACATCCCTGGACAAACTCATGTCATTGAGCATGACATTGTTCTAACTGAACATACTCCAATTAGGGTTAGACCTTATCCTATCCCTATACATTTCCAAACACAGGTTGAAAAGGAGTTAGATGAAATGATAGATTTACAAATAATCGAACCATCCACTTCTGCATATTCTTCGCCGATGGTTATTGTTCGAAAAAAAGACAATAACATACGTCTTTGCGTTGACTATCGCAAATTGAATCAAGTTACGAAGTTCGATGCTGAACCTATGCCTTTACTAGAAGAGTTACTTACTCGTCTTTCTAAATCGCATTTTTTCACTAAACTTGATTTGTCTAAAGGATATTGGCAAGTTCCATTATCCGAACGCGCCAAACCTCTTACCGCTTTCTCTACTCCCAGAGGCCTTTTCCAATGGAATTTTATGCCTTTCGGCCTTATGAACGCACCAGCTACATTTGTACGCATGATGCGTCGAATCCTATCGTATCGGTCAGATGTCATTGCTTATCTAGACGACATCTGTCTTTTCAGCGATACTTGGGAAGATCACTATTCAGGGTTAGTTGAATTATTATCAACTCTGCGTGAGTATAACCTGACAGCAAAACCATCTAAAGCTTGTATTGGCTTTAGCGAAATTGCTTTCTTAGGCCATCGAGTAGGTCACGGTTTCTTGAAGACAGAAGACCATAATATCACTAAGATACTTAACATCTCTATCCCTAGGACTAAAAAGCAAGTGCGAAGTCTTTTAGGTCTCATACAATTTTATGGACGTTTCATTCCGAATCTGTCCTCTATCATGGCACCTCTCTCTACACTATTAAAGAAAGGGTCGCCTAACATGGTTCACTGGTCTCATGAATGCCAATCTTCACTAGAGAAGATCAAAACTATGTTTTCATCACCACCTATTTTAGTGTTACCTACAACAGATAAGACATTTGTTCTTCGTAGTGACGCTTCATCCACTGGGATTGGAGCGGCACTAATGCAAGAGTACTCTGGAACTCTGCATCCTGTAATGTATATATCCAGAAAACTTAATGCTGCAGAAAGGAATTACTCGGTTTTAGACCGTGAATTATTGGCAATGGTTTGGTCAATTCTCAAACTCCAAAGATTCCTTCTGGGCGCGCATTTCGTAGTGGAAACTGACCAAAAGCTCTTACGGCTATCCAAAGTAAGAACTTGAAGAGCTCGAGATCAACTCGATACGCAATCGCTCTTCAACCTTTTCATTTCTCTGTACGAGCTATCCGTGGTTCAGAAAATGTGATGGCGGACATTCTGTCCAGATGCCCACATGATGCCACTTAACTGTTAAATATTGGATCTTTCTAATATGTATAACTTTACAACAGTTATTTTTTGTTCCTATACCAAGATACACATTTGTAATTTAATAATAGAATGATGGTATCTCTACTTAGCGGTTTATTGATGTTTATTCACCGCTGTTCTTTGATGATTGTTTCTTCATAAATCATAAATTTAAGATTATAGTATGAATTTTTGGTATGCATTGTATAATTACCAGAATTGTATTATACGTAGATCACACCTTCCTGGAAACATTTATTCGTAGAGAAACAATTTCTCTCAGATTTTGAGATATATTCTCACAGGTCATATTAGGAGTTATAGTTATTCCTGATATTTTCATCTGCGCAGTATTCTTGCGTTGTGAGCCTATTGTACGTTGCTCCTAGATGTATTTAAAAAAAAAAAAATTTTTTTTTTCCCGGGAGGTGTGGTAAGACTGTAAAGTGCAATCTTTACTATCTTGCAATATAATACATTTATATACTTATTATGTTCGCAAATATTTTGTAAACAAAGTATTTTCTTTTTAAGTGCTTAAGGAGAAGTCATTTTTGAGTTACTTCCCTTGAAAGGAGTTCCGTCATCTTCGATCGGACTCCGCGGACGAATCTAGGCCTACTGCGATTTATTCTTTGCCTGGGTAGGAATAGATTGTTCTTGCTTCAGTATATCTATGGCCTGAATTTATACGTAGTGTTTGTATGAGTAGGACGAGTCTGTCTTATATATGTATATCTTTACATTTCTAAGTCGAACTATGTTGGTTGTCGCTAGAAAAGGTCAAAGGCTATGCAGCGGAAGTATCGCTAGCAGGGGGTGTGATTCATGGCTGTCATCCTGTCGGGATGTCGAATTTTGTTGTAGCCGGCTTATCGCCGAAAAAGTGATCTATAAGTAGATGGGGAAAAGTGATAGTCATTTAGACATGTTGTATGTACTTTACCCCAGTGTTTATTCTCTTTTGCCAAGGAATGGCAAAGTTATATTTCGCATAGAAAGGTAAAACCACAATTTATTATGAACTTGGGCTTCGCCATCGTTGTCGATAAGCAGATGCACAGTGGTACTTTTGAAAAGAATATTTATTCAAAGGAAGATGACATTCCTATGTATCAGCACTAGATTATATGATATTATTCAATTACCTCTATGATAGAAGCTATGAAGAAATGAGGACATTTAACGAATGACCAAAATTGGTCTGTATCCAATAGTGAGTGAAGCTCACGAGAGAAGAACAGCCATGTTGAAATCCATATACTTTGTATTTATCGAGTGAGAAAAAGGGATGCCTGTACTATCGCTCGATGAACCAAGAGATCACTGCTACATGTGAGAACCCATGTCTGGGATTCCTATATCTTTATGAAAAATATATATATTGAACTTTACGTGAAGGGATATTCGCTAGACGAGGTTAAGTCTAGGAGCCTTCCTATATATTGGTTATGGACTGACGTGCCCAGTCAGTAAAGCCAGATGATTTACATTATGGAACTCTGAATGCTTATTTACGAATGCTCCATTATGATATTTGCCAAGCATGAATGCTAACTTAAGATGATATTCCCGTGACCAACATTATGCTGTCTATGTCGACATTTGTTCCTGTAACCATACACGTACTGTCCAAGTGTGCGTCTCATTAAATGTTATAAAAAGACCACCGTAGTTCCAGTACTTCTTGAATTCGAACAGTGTGAGTATGAGTGATGTACTACCAACCTGACAACTCTATCGAATCATTCTACCATTCGCGTTCTGACACTCATATACACACTCATTGTCTACACTCACATTCTTGTCAGAGCCTCATCACGTTCCAGGACAAGATGACCTGTATGACCAAAACTGTGCTGGGTTTAATGAGTTGACAATCGTTACACTTTACCACACCAGTCCCAACATCTACATTTATCAACTGGTGGACAATCACGGCATTTAACAAATAACGTGATTTAACAGTAACAGAAAAAACAAAAAAAATTACTACAAGAACTGCAGGACAAACTAAAAATGATTCAACTGGCCCACAGCATCTGTCACATAGGTTTTATGATCATTAAAAATGCTATATCCTCTTCTTTTTCTTTCACCCGTATCCTCTGTTTTTATTATCACTCTTTACATTTTTCCTGTATTTTTTTGCACCCATTCGTTTGCGAAAAATAAATTTTTTCCCATTCTCACTTTCGCCAGTTTCGTTTCTCATTTAGAAACGCATTTCATGGCTGATTAAACGAGTAACTTTTTACGTAACGTGTAGTCCCTTGGACCAGACGATTTGGCGTGAGAATGCATTCGGTCAATCGCTGCAGATTGACGAAATAACTGTGAATATTTGGCTATCTCAAGACATAGGGCCGACATATCGTCTGCTTTCTCACCTGTCAAAACGTAGTTTCTCGGTGAGCACTGAGGTGAGGCGTGAATCCCGACATATCTGACACGTAGTTTCCTCTTCAGATTATCAGTGTCAGGGTGGAGAAGGCGCCATCACGCATTCGCTCAGAATGGTCATTTCTCGCCGTAGGTGCAAAAACTGCCCCTGCAGTGCAGACAAGTTGTCTACATTTGCATCTGACACGTAGCGCTTCGGCCGTTTCTTAGACGGAGGTGTCAGAGACGCAAAGTGGCAGTTTACGACAGCCTCTTGGAGTTACCGTAGTGTTATGAGAAGGGGAGGCTATTGCGTAGTTTTCGGAAATAGCGCACATCTTTGTCTGGTTTTTCATATATACTAGAGAGAGAGTTAGATTTCATTTTCACTCAGTAACTTCGCAGTCAAGACTAGAACAAGCCTTAGTTCGATTTCTAGAATCTCTGTTAATAGAGATGTCATTTAGTATGATCGTAGTGGTTTAAGTTCTTAGTAGTTCTGTGTTGAGGTAAATCTTATATTATTTATCTAGTATTTTGTGAGTGTTAAAGTATTAAATCGCTTATTTCATTTTGCTAGAGAGTTGGAAATACATAAGTCTGTATTATTTTCTAGGGACGTGGTCTCAGTAGAATGCAGAATATATTATAATTTCTAGTATTAAACTCATTGTAGCTAAATAATGGATTTAATTTAACTGCTAATACGCAGTCGAGAATATTTTAAAACTAACTTATTAAATGACTGCTACATCTTGAGTATTGACGGAATGCGTAGGTATTCCTGATTCAGGATGTTTGATTTTAACTATAACTTATTCCACGGGAAGTGTTAAACTATAAGACAAGCTCCGCTTGCAGTTTAAATTATCAGTTATAGTATGTATAATTATTTGATATGTGTTCTTTCCATTTACATATAGTGAAACTGTGGTACCCAAACTCTGACAGCGTTTTAGTACATAGACATACCTGTGAGAAACATAAACAGTTTTATCTTTTAATCACGTGGGTTTACAAGTTAACACCTGTCTGACAGTGCGTGTGTCTTCATAAATAGACAGAGTACAACTCTCACTAACGGATTATTAAAGACTAACTGTTGTATACTGAGCCTTTGAGCCAGATCAGATTTTCTGCCCAAACTCTATGTACAAAATTTAGCCGTTGTGGCAAGTAACATATTAACGTCAGTAACATTCCGACGGAGTTTTGACTAGTGGTGTGGTGACCAAATATAGTCCTTTCCTGAAAGTAGACACCGATCTGACATTCCTCAATTCTAGAAACCTAAGCTATTGACACTGTGCTCGTTGTTAATGTTTCGTGCCTGGACAATTTTAATGTGACCTACACAGACATTGGAAAAATAAGAACACCCAAGAAGTCGTTCCCGGAAGCAGAGAATTCATCCTGTCTTTTTGGAACTGGGGATTTCTTGGTCAAAGACTGCCCTTGACGAGTCTGTAGGTGTATGTCCTAAAAATTGTGTTTTCCAGAAGTGGCTATCAAAGCTGTGAGTATGAACATGTGCACGTGTGCTCGGCTGAATGAATAGAGGGAATGCTGGACGGAGTGATTTCTTTATTGTTGTAATTGGGCACCCATTTTGCTATCTTAACTTTCTGTATGCAAGTATTGCTAATCATATTTCCCTTAAAATCAGAGCAGAGATATCAAGTGTGTCCATACCTTAAGAAGGGGGAATATTAGACCTAATCCTATGTATCCTTGTTTCCTTGGGGCTATCACTTTCTTCCAACAGGACTGTGGGCATACCTCGAGGGATAAGATCTAACTGTGGGTCCATCATTTCTTGTAGCAATTCCTTGATTTTTTAATGACTATTTGTATATGTTTGATGCAATTTCTATGTGTTGTGAAGAAATTTTAGATGATAATTAAAGTTTCTCTTGAAATTAATCAGCGTGTTGGTCAGCTCGTTCTAGAATATTTATATAATCATTTGTTATAGTTTTCCCACGTCTGTACGTCTATCTGTCAGCATATATGTGCGTGCACGTGAGGGGTTAGAGATACATATATACATATATGTGTGTTTAGACTGTCTGACTCCTCGAAAACTGTCGTAGAAGATAGGTGAGAGAGAGAGAAGATTTCTCGATCTCAGAGACAGCCTCTTAATCACATTCTACCACCTCACTCGTGGAAATCTATTGCTATTACTACTTCTCACTGTGACTGTCACTTGTTCTAATCTATTCAGAAGGGACCAACCCAAGTCTTAATTCCCCTATCAAAAAATCTACGACAGCATCCAAATAGAAATAGACATTACAAAAGAAACCAGAAAATGTGTTGTTAAAGGTGTAAACCCAACCCTTTCAGGCGAGGACGTTTTAAAGAACCTGGCCAAACAGAACCAGATTTAAAGCTGGTGCACGTAGAACGAATAAAAGTGAAAGGGAGTGTCGCAACCCCAGTGAAAGTGATAACAACAGAAGAGAGGGAACCCCCCAAGACAGTACTATTTGAGAAAACACAAAAAAAACACAGAAGCCTTCATTCCCCCAGTGTTGCAGAGCTCCAACTGCATGAAGTTTGGCCATGGTTGCCACACTTGCAGGGGATAATGCAAACAGATAATGCATTAATTGCAAAGGAAACCACAGCGCCAGATTTCAGGACTGCCCAGTTTATCAGCAGACCAAAAAAAGCACTGAAGGAAGCTATAACAACCCAAACCCCTTTCAAAACGGTCATTAAAGAATTAAACGAAAACAATACTTATACGAGCACTAAAGTTATAACAGAAATTAAGAGTGTGCAAGAGGAAGTCAAAATGATTAAGTCACAGTTGGCAAAAGAAAGTAAGAACCAGTTAGAAAGTAATAAAACAGTACCAAAAAACCAGTCGGATGATTCAACTAAATCCTCGGAAGATACGAATGCACTGAAAAGGGCAGAGGCAATGCTACAAGAAATGAAAGCCATACAACACCAAATTGCCTAGGATGTAGTTAAATTGTCAGCACTGAAACAAGAAAATGAAATGATACTAGTTAAACTAGCTGAAGTGAAAGAGGATAATGAAATTACACTAAAAAGGATAGAAAATCAGAGACAGGAGATTAACATAGACAGAGAAGCATTAGAAAAGGAAAGTGGCAAACAAAAGCAAGAAGCTAAATGGAAAGAATGGGTAACAAAAACTGTCAAGCACTTAGAGAGAGTTATGATAGAGGAACAAACAGAAGAATCGTCACAAACCCAAGTATTGAAAAAAGTCTTTAATTACATTAAAGAATCACCACGCAGAGTAGGCCTTATGCCTCAAGTAACTGATAGGGCCGATACAAACTAAGAAGCAAAACTAATAGTTCTAACATAAAAAACGGATACTAGTTAATATTTGTTAATGGATAAGAAAAGATGTAGAATTGTTCAGTGGATTTGTAGGGGTATCAAAAAGAATTTTGCACCCCTACTTGCAGAGACAGGAGAAACTACCGCTATTTATGCTCTTCACGAGACCCATTTAAACCCAAATAGTAGATATAGTTGTAAGGGCTTTAAGATACTTAGGCACGATAGGAAAGAAGGTAGAGGAGGGGGTGTCGCAGTCTTAGTGAAACATAAAAAAAATTATAGACTGGGAAGTATTTGATAGAACCAACATAGAAGGTATCCAGGTAACTATAGCAGCAGAACCAAACAATCTAACAATCCTAAATTTATACACTAAAGATGGCACAATTAAAGAGGAAGAAATACTAGCCATAAGCACCAGACTAGGCCCCAAAACAGTTATAGGCGATTTTAATTCCCATCATTATGCTTGGGGTGGACAACATGCAGACAATGTAGGAAAATGCCTACTTGACTTCATAGAAAATAATGACCTGCTAATACTAAATGATGGTACTGCAACTAGAATTCACCCACAAGCTACTAGGGCAGACTCAGCAATAGATATAAGTATAGCAACTAACAACCTAGCGAACGTAAATTGGGAAGTGTTACAAGACACAAACTCAGATCATCTGCCCATTGTAATAACCATGAACGAAAAAGTCATTCCAATCACAGAACCAGAGAAACCGACTTTCAACTATAAAAAAGCAAACTGGGAAGCCTTTCAATCAGACCTGGAGGTGATGGAATATAAAGACATGGAAACAGATGATATTGACTTATGGGCAGAAACACTGACCATTGAAATTCTGAAAATAGCAATAAAATATATACCAAATAAAAATATGCCACAGCACCTAAAACCAATAAATAACATTAACAAGAAAAGAAAAACTCAGTGGAATAAAGAACCAGTTGCCTGGTGGAATAAAAGCTGTGCAGAAATTCCTGAGAGAAGAAATAGGAATTACAAAAATATAGAAATAACAGAACAGAAGAAAACTATGATAAGTATAAACATATTAGGAATGAATCTAACAGAATAATATTTAAAGCCAAAGAAACTAACTGGAAGGAGTTTTGTCAGTCACTTAAACCTAGCACCCAAATTAAAGAAGTATGGAAAAAGCTTAAGGCAATCAAAGGGAACAATAAGAAAACAATAATGCCAACAATCAAACTACCAAGGAGAGCAGAAACAGATAAAGAAAAAGCTAATGCCCTTGCTGAGTATTTCTATAAAGTCAGTGCAAAGAGTAGTCTTGGACAGGAAGAAAATGAGAGAAGAAAAAGACTTAGGATACAGTTTTCAAAAGAACTACCAGACCAAATAGATGAAACAAACTATTTAGATGCTGATATAACAGAGGAAGAAGTAACTAGTGCAATAAATGAGAAATCTAATACTGCCTCAGGGCATGATATACTTAGTTATGAAATCCTTAAGAAAGTACCCCAAAAAACTATAAACAAAATAACTTCCCTCTATAATAAAATCTGGAGCTTAGGAAAGATACCAAAAGCATGGAAAGTAGCTACGATAGTACCCATCCTAAAACCTAATAAGGAAGCCCATGATGTAAGTTCATATAGGCCTATCTCCTTAACATCACAACTAGGTAAAATACTGGAAACTGTTGTGATTAAAAGAGTTAAATTCTACCTAGACAAAAATCAGTTATATAGCCCAAACCAGTCAGGGTTTAGAGCAGACTGAAGTACAGTAGACCAGCTTGTAAGATTAGAACATGATGTAAAGCTAGGGTTCAAGAGGAAAGAGAAAACAGTGGCAGTCTTTCTAGATGTAGCCAGAGCATATGATGAATGCTGGCGAGATGGAGCTCTTTACAAAATGAAAAAGATTGGCATTACTGGTAAAACCTATAGGTATCTAGAAAACTGTTTACAGGACAGGTATTTTGCTGTACAGGTGAATAATGATAGGTCAGAAATATATGAACAACAGAATGGGATTCCTCAAGGATCAATGATTTCTCCTTCAATTTTCACTATAGCTGTAAATGATTTAGCAGATGAATTTAATGACATAAAGAATGCAGTATCACAATTTGCAGATGACTGTGCCATTTGGCGATCTGGAAAAAAACTTAGACCATGTTTACCAAAAACTTCAAATACAAATAGACAAAGTTTCAGAGTGGATGAAAAGTTGGGGCTTCCAAATTAATGTAAACAAAACAGTAGGTATGATATTCAGCAAAGGAAATTTAAAAAAAAATAACAAAATCAATATAACCATTAAAGGTCAGAAAATATGTACATCCTCAACAACAAGATTTCTGGGCATATCTTTAGATAAACAACTAAATTATAATAAACATATAGAAAATTTAGTAGAAAGCTGTAGGGGACCCCTAAATATACTAAGGATAGTAAAAGGTAATGAATGGAGGGGGGGGGGCGCAATAAAATAATGCTTATGTTCTACAAGTCTTTCATCAGGGGGAAACTGGATTATGCCAGCATAGTCTATGACTCAGCTGCAGCTTCTAACAAAGCAAAACTGGACAGGATTCAAAATGCAGCCATGAGAACCATTACAGGTGCATTTATATCGACACCAGTAGAAGCACTAGAAGTAGCTCTTGGCATACCACCCCTAGGTTTAAGACGGAAAGAACTAAGATTAAATTATTGGAGTAAAGTAGCACAAGAAGTGACCCACCCAGCACATAAAGCATTTGTCAAAAACCAAACAAGTGTATGGGACGTCCCCTTAAACAAAGATAGATATCCAACAGGGTGGAGAACCATAGAAGATCTAACGCAGCTCAAAGAACTATCAAACACAATTAAAAATAGTAATAAATATAGAAGCAAAATACCACCCTGGGAACTAAAAACACCAATCATAGACTACTCGCTTACTGAAAAGATCAAACAATTCATAGAAGATAAGGAAGCCAAAAGGATAAGTAGAAAGTTTATAGATCAACTAACTAAACAAAGTCTAGCCGTCTACACTGATGGATCCAAGGGTGATAGTGGGCAACTAGGTGCCGGAGTCGTAATACCACAGTGGGGAATAAAAAAGAGCTACAGTGTAACTGAAGGGACTTTGATTGTTACCCCAGAGATGGTAGCAATTCTTAAAAGTTTAGAAATAATCGAAGATAACCCACCAGAAGCTGTTACGATATTTACAGACTCACTATCATCCCTACAAGCACTAGAACACCCAGGTAAATGTAGCCGGCCAGACATAAAGGAAGAAATTCTAGCAATTAATACATCACTAGGGAACAGAGGATGTAGTGTGTGGCTAGTGTGGGTTCCAGCACACATAGGTATTTCTGGTAACGAATTGGCAGATCAGAACGCCAAGAATGGAAGAACAAGTAAAAACAATATAAAAGCAGGACTGAGAAGGTCAGAGATCAAGAGCCAAGTGAAGATAACTATAAACGAGGAATGGAAGACAACATGGAAGAAAAGTAGAAAAGGCAGACACGCGTTCAAACTGCTGAAAGAACAAACGAGGACGTGCCAGGTCAGAGAAGAATTAAAGATACCATCAAACAAAAAACTGTGGCGTCTCCGTCTCGGTGCAGCATACTTTATGATAGAAGAGCCACACTGCCAAGAATGTCAGGAAGAAAATGACATAGACCACTACCTGATCCACTGTAAACAGTATGAACAACAAAGGCTTGAATTAAAAACTTACTATAGAAATCACAATATAGACTTGACAGGTGATAAGGTTTTAAGTATAGCTGCCCCAAGAGATGCCCAATCAATAGTTAAAAGATATATACATAAAACAAAGGAAAACATATAATTTTAGTAACCAAAAACAAAGAAAAAAAAACTTGGTAACTACTCATAGGACAAGGAAAGACAACAAGGTATGAAATAAAAAAATAAAGACAACTCAAAAAGAACAAATACTAATACAAAATAAAACCAAGTGTAAAGGACAATAGTTATCAAGAAAGAATACAAAAGAGGACACATACTAATATAAATTGGAATCAGCAACTGCTAAAGACAATAGCTATTTAAATTGAATACAAAATTAAAAAATAAAATGACACTAAATACCCATATTATAACCAAATTTCAGGCTGAACAGGGTAGACCAAGATGGAACGAGAAGAAGCAATAACGGACAGATGGTAAGTGCCCGCTCTCCACCCATCACCTCATCAAAACAACAACAAACAACAACACAAAAATTCAGTTCATTTTCAAGTAGACATTTATGGCGTTTCTCCAGCATCGTCCCTGGGCAGCTGACAATCAATGGAGACGTGTCTGGTTTAGTGACGTATCTTTCTTTTTGATGCAGCGTCATGATAGACGGCGTAGGGTCTACCGTAGGCGAAATGAACGTTTTGCCCAAAATTGCGTTGATGAAGCTCCGCCGCACAGTGGTGGAGGTGCAATGGTGTGGGGAATGATTAGTTATAACGGAAGGAGTCAATTGGTGCACATTGAAGGAGGCTTGAATGCGCAACGATACGTCAATGAAATTCTTCGACCCCATGTCCTTCCACATTTGGCTGCCGAAAGGTCTGTGTTTCAACAGGACAACGCCAGATCCCATTGTGCACGGTTGATCACGCAGTTCCTGACTGCCAACAACATTATCACCCTTTCCTGGCCATCCCTGTCTCCAGACATGAGTCCGATTGAGCACCTGTGGGATGAGCTGCACAGACGTGTTTGTTGCCGAGACGTTGCTCCAGCCAATCGTCGTGATCTTTTCCAGGCACTCCAGAAAGAGTGGGCAGCCATCACACAGGCCTACATCAGACGTCTGATCGCATCCATGCCCAGGAGATGACAGTCGCTGATCGATGCAAGAGGAGGCCACATACCATACTAACGGGAAAGCCCGTACGCTAAAAAACTCTCGCGACCCAGATGAAAAACAACTGTCAATTGATTGGTTGAACCCTAAGGTATTCTTGTGTGCAATTTGAACAATTAACTCATTAAATTAAAAAAGTTATTGAATGTCAAAATTATGGCTATGTGTGTGCTTTCAGTAGCCATGCGTTTCTATTTTTTTGAACAGTTATACGTTTAAGTGTGATATTGGTCTGTAGTTTTTAAGTAGTGTTTTGTCGGAGTTTGGTTTTGGTATTAGAGTGATGTAAGACATTTGGTTTAGTGGAGATGAGTCTAAACATCAGCATGGAGTAGGTTTTATCGTACATAAAGATAGATTGAACTCTGTCATCAGCTGCACCCCAATAAATAGCAGGCTTATCACCATTCGTATTGCAGCACATCCAAAGAACATCTCCATCATACAGGTATATGCCCCCACTACTGACTATGAGGATGAGGCAATTGATACATTTTATGACAATCTGGATGAAGCAATTAAGAAAATTCCAAAGAAAGATCTTCTCATCGTTCTAGGTGATTGGAATGCTAAAATAGGGCCAGATGCATACGGTCACTGGGCTGGCACAGTGGGGAAATTTGGGACTGGAGAAACCAACGATCGAGGACTAAGGCTACTAGAATTTGCCAGCAACTATAAACTAACCCTTGCAAATACACTATTTCCTCATAAGTTATCAAGAAGAACAACGTGGCATGCCCCAAAAACGGAGATACATAACCAAATTGATTTTATTCTTGTATCCAAAAGATTCAAGTCCAGCATAAATAAAGCCAAGACTAGGACTTTTCCTGGCGCCGACATTGGTAGTGATCACGACATGGTATTGATGACGCTCAAGCTTAAACTCAAAAAGAACTATAATCAAAACAGATGTTCTCAGTTAAGATTCAATTTAGACAAATTGAAAGATCCAGAAATCGCGGGAATCTTTGAGGCAACTGTTGGAGGAAAATTCGCAGCTCTCAACTTTTTGGAGGATGATATCAACTCAATCACAGAGAACATGAAAGACGTGCTCATTGAATCAGCAACAGAAATACTTGGTAAAAGAAAGAAAATAAACAAACCATGGGTTACAGATGAAATTCTGAAGTTATGTGATACACGGCGAGAAATGAAAAAGGTTAAGAAAGAGGTTCCTGAAGCAGCGTTGCAATACAGTATGGTGAATAAAAATATTAGAAAGAAAATGAAACAGGCCAAAGAAAAATGGGTAGCTGATCAATGTGAGTCCATTAATACGGGGCTAATAAAAGGTAACAGCAAGGCAGTTTTTGACACATTAAGAAGACTATCAAAACCCCAACAGCCCAGGGTAACTGTCATAGAAGATAGCAATGGGGCTCTGCTCAATGAAAAAACAGCTGTAATGAGAAGGTGGACAGAATATTGTAAAGAATTATATAACTGTAAACTTGACACTGACTTAGGCATATTAAACAACATTAAGTGCGAAAACAGAGAACTCGGAAATGCAGCAATACTACGGGAAGAAGTGGAAGAGGCTATATGTTCGATGAAAGGAGGGAAGTCACCGGGTGTGGATAATATACCAGCAGAGCTCTTGAAATATGGAGGACCAGATATAGTAAAAATCATGACAACAATTTGCCAGAAGATATGGAGTACAAAAAAAATGGCCAAAAGAATGGACGCAGTCATTAGTAATACCGCTTCCAAAGAAAGGAAATCTAAAAATGTGCAAGAACTACAGAACCATTAGCCTTATTAGTCATCCAAGTAAGGTGATGTTAAGGATACTTTTGAACAGAATAAAACAGAAATCAGAAGAAATCTTGTCAGAGGAACAGGCTGGCTTTAGACCAAAAAGAAGTACCTCAGAACAAATCTTCAATATTAGATTACTGATCGAAAAACATCTCCAGCATCAACATGATTTATACCATAACTTCATCGATTTCACAAAAGCCTTCGATCGAGTCTGGCATGAAGGTTTATGGCAAATAATGAGAAAATTCAATTTTGATACCAACATCATAGATATCATTGAAGCACTATACAAGGACGCAAGCAGTGCTGTTTTTGCAAGCAATGACATTGGAGAATTTTTCAAAACAACTGTAGGAGTTCGCCAGGGATGTATCCTGTCACCAGTGCTCTTTAACATCTATCTAGAACATATTATGCAGGAGGCTCTCTGCGATTATAAATCAACCATATCGATTGGAGGCCGACCTCTGTGTAATCTACGTTTTGCTGATGATATTGATCTGATAGCTGGAACAGAATCAGAACTTCAAGACCTTACCTCTAGACTGGAGAAAGTAACAAGAACATATGGGATGGAAATTAATATAGAAAAAAGCAAGATATTGGTGAATAGCCATAAGAAACATGTTCCGACCAACATTACGTTAAATGGGCAAACGTTAGAAGAAGTTAACACCTTTAAATATCTCGGGTCCCCTATATGTAGTGATGGAAGATCAAATAAAGAAATCAAGACAAGACTTGAGATGGCCTCAGCTGCCATGACAAGGTTGAATGTGATCTGGAAAAATAACATCAGTTTTCCTGTGAAGATCAAATTATACAAATCACTTGTATTATCTATTCTCTTGTATGGGTGTGAGGGCTGGACACTCACTGCAGATACGGAGCGAAGGATTCAGGCTTTCGAGCATAAATGTTATAGAAGAATTTTGCGCATTTGCTATAAAGAGCACAAAACAAATGTCTATGTTAGAGAGAAGATAAACACCTATGCAGGCCATCAAGAACCACTTTTGTCAATAGTGAAACGTCGAAAGCTTGCCTGGTTTGGGCATGTAACTCGTCATGACTCCCTTTCGAAAACGATCCTCCAGGGAACAGTCGAAGGTAAACGGAGAAGAGGAAGGCAAAGAAAATCCTGGGCTGATAACATCAAAGAATGGGCAGGTGTCGTGGAATATTCTAATCCACATATATAAATTATCAAGTAAATATAAAGCCTAATAAATACATATAATTAATAAAGGAAGAAGAATGGTAAAGAACAGTGCTGTCACAATGACAGTACTCGAAATCCCCCTTGTTTTCTGCTTCGTCTGCAAATTGTAACGCTTTCACGTTGATAGTAAAAGCTTACTGTATTATACCCGCTTTCTTCAATGAAACGTGTGCTGTATTTCTAAGAAAAACCTTGAGATATGCAAGTTGACCTAAATTTTAAATTCCATTCATGTCTTTTTCTACACTATGTTACCAAAAACAAAAGGCAGATGGACTAAAGGATAGCGAGAAGAGAGAGGGGCGAATAAAGCCGAACGCATGCAAAATTAAACACGCGTCTCGCTATTAATGCCACCCCCAACCCGCGTCGCGCGATACACAAATGCTACCATCACGCGTGTAAGACTACAAGCACTAACTTTTTTTCAGACGGACAGTGATAAATTCACTACCCTTCCCAGAGTTAGGTTTTAAAATCACAAAAAACGCTTATTAGGAAAGATAACAATAGATGGGTTTACGTTTGAAAACATAACAGTACCCAGACAGCACATCTTCGAAACAGGAGGTAGAAGAAATTGCATATTTTGAACGCAGCCACGTAGCTCCTTTAAATTTGTATTTTTGGGTTCCTTAGGGCTTGCTGACAAAGAATATGTAAAACGTTACGCAAATAGTCCAGGAATTAATAAATTATAACCAAAATAAAATATTGGGGATGCCTGACAGCATAAAATCATTTCTGCTCATAAGATTTTTTTTTATAACGTGTTTGAAAAAAATTTACGTTACAGAAATAGTCTACCATGTAAACTCCAAATTGATTGGAGCGCAACAAATGAAAGACTAACCACGATTGGTCGGGCTATAAATACTATCTTGGTTGTTAGGGAGACGTAGAAAGGTAACATTTTTTCAAACACTTGTCGAAACGTGGCCTCATTGGCTAGACTCGCTGATATAATCACTTAGGAGCGTTAGTTCGAAACCACTTGTTTAAATAAGCTTGATAAAGCGACAGTGCGTTGAAGCCAGCTCACATTTTTGCTAAAATAAAAGCCTGGAACATAAGCAGATGGGAATTTGTGCCAGTAAATGTGCCAGAATTCATTGCTAATCAACGTATCTGTGTTTATTCCTAGGAATTGTGGTAAGCTTGAACCATTCAATATCTTTTAATGAAAATTGAATGTGAATTGTTGATTTATGCCTGTATATATATATGTGTAGTTCAGTGGCAAACGTGAGGTAAAGCCTATAATGCTCCAGCCTGAACAGAGGGTGTCGGAGGAAAGTCAAACGGCATGGAATGGCCAAACAGTACACTGACACCTGGATGATTGACTAGAAAGAAATAATGCTGGAAGTGCAGAGGCGTAGTAACCATTAAGAAGGGTAATACTGGAATAAAGTATTTCAAATGAAGCTGACAGTTGGCCTAACGCTCTGAACTCAATGTTTGTGCTGTGTTGTGATCAGTGTAAAAAGAAATTATAAGTTAGTTATGAAGTAGAAGGTACATCCTCCTTGATTTCAGGGACCGTGGTCTTGATGGTAGTGAGCAGCACCTAGTCAGAGCTTTGCTGAATCCAGAGTCGGACAGCATACTCCTTGGTCCATTTAGCTATCAGTGAGGTGTCTCCAGAGCCCAGAGGAGAATTCGAGCAGAGGAGTCCTTTCCTGCCGCCATCACTCAAGATAAGCTGTTTGGCCAGCTGAGCTCAACATTATGTCCCCTCATCTTGAAATGACTTTGTAAAATTAACATTAAGAGGGGAAATTAATTGTCTTAATATCAGGAACTGAGAACATCTCCAATACTAGTCCCTAAAGACAAACTATTGAAGTCATGATGACAAATACCAACAGAGCTTGAACAAAACAAAACCAGTATTACCTCATTTTACTACTACACAACTGACACACATAGGATATTTGTAATAATATATGTCACTACTATATTCATATTGGTAAATTCTGTACATATAACTTGTAATTTAAATTGATTGTGATTCCTGGTTCCCTTGTAGTTGAATCAGGACACATATTCATTCATGCCAGTAATGAATACATATTGTTATTTGAAAAGTTATCAGTGATTTTTTTTAAGATATCCTTGTAGAGTGTTATATGTATGTGAGTGTCACAGTGTTGTCAAGTGTAGTGGAATAAATTAAATTGTTTATCTGTCTGTTGTTGTTTTGACTTACACTTCATCCTACACATACCCTAGACACATAACGTAGTCATCACACTATTGCAGAATAATTCTGACTGAGATATATAGATATGTGGTAGCAAGTAAGGTTATCTATAATACACTACTCTTAATAGATATAGATACCTTCACAGCTGATCTCAGTCAGTACACTAAGTCCCCTATAAATATTTATAACATCCCACTTCACCACAGCAGGACACGGTTTCTCCACACTTGTACGCATTGCTGAGAATAGAGAGCAGTGGAGGACCCTGTCTGTTGATGCTTCCACCATGGCACCCCTACGACCCATGACGGGTTATGGGTTGAGATGAGATGATGAAGACATGTTTAGGCTTGATGGGAGTTCCTTATTCTCAAATGCTTCTTTGTATACTTGTAGTAAATGAGGCGTTAGGGTAGGGAAGAAGTGCTGGTAGAATTCTGTCGTAAGTCCGTCAGGTCCTGGTGATTTGTCTTTTTGCATTGCATTCACTGCTAGTGTTATGTCTGTTAGTGTCAGTTCAGTGTCTAGTGTTTGTTCGTCTGCGTCAAATACATTTTTTGTAAATTGCATAAATCTGTCTTGTATATATGGTTGCACATTTTCTTCTGTGTGCAGGTTCCTATAGTAACTTTCGAAAGCCTGCACTATATGTTGTGTTTCTGTCTGTGTGGCCCCTTCTAAATCTACTATTTGGCCTATCTGCCTGCAGCGTTGTATATTTTGTTCTATCGCCGTGTATTGTTTGCCCTGAGTCTCTTGTGTGATTGTGTTGAGTTTTGTCCGTAATAGGGCTCCCTGTAACCTGTGGTGTTTATATCGTTCTAGTTCATTTTGTAGCGTGAGAATGGAGGGAGAGTTTTTGTCTGTTTGCTTTGTTGGTTGTATAGCATTCGCTATCAAAGTCTCTTGTTGTATGCGGTGTCTGTGTATGATGGATGACATTAGCTGTGTTCGTTCGCGTATGGTGCTTTTACGTGTTTCCCAGTCAGGGTCGGCTCAACTGACGGTGCAACACGTGCATTTGCACGGGGCGGCAACCTTTGGGTGGCAGCAAACATTTTTTTACTTATTTTTACAATCCCGCCAAATTTTATGCCTTGAGATGCCTTTGTACATCCCTGGGAGAATGTTTTCTTGTGACCAGAGATCACGTGATATACACTGTCTCGGGATTCCCAGTCAGTTCAGTGAGCAGTTTCCCACACTTCTTAATATGATGCAGCTTATTCAATTCAGGGAGCCGCGGTAGCATAATGGTTAGTGCACTGGCTTCCTAGCTCAATGGTATATGGTTCGATCCCCAGATGAGGTGGGATTTTTTTAGGCATCAAACGGCTCCTGTATCGACCCAGCCCCAATTGGTACCAGAGTAACTCTGGGAAGGTTAAGGCGGCCTGCGTGATGCTGACCACATCACCCCTAGTGTGCCGATGGACAAGAAAATGTCGGCCTAACACCTTATTCCCAATATGCCTCAATGGGCGTGTAACGTGATCATTATTCAATTCAACCAATGATAATCTCTCGTGACCCAGATTAGCCAATCATAGGCTACTTAAGTATTGATTTTTTTATCGACCATTCTATGTTGGCGGCTCGAATATTTCAGTTGTTTTCGAGTGTGTATTCAAGGAAGCTGATTTTGCTCAGTGTTAGTGTGCTTTATGTTACAGTCATAAATACACTTTTTTAACGTTTTATAAAAATTAGTACAATGCTTGAGCCTACAGTCATCACTAAATAATACATTTTATTGTTGCGTTTATTTAAAACAGTTTTAATATTCAAATAGATTTAATGTTCGATAAAAGAACAAAACTATCAGGTGCCGAATATCGGAAACGCAAACTGGAAAAAGAACGCGATATTCAAAAACATAGCGGGGCTTTACATAAATATCTAAAAACTGAAACAGCTGATAAAGGACAGAAGAAAATAAGCAAAGGTACCGAAACAAATGATTCTGAGCTCATGGCAAGTACTTCTAACTTGGACCCCAGTAACGTAGATTTTACTAACAATGTCGAAAATGAGACTGATTTGACCGTTTCCAATTCCAGAGATTTCAGTGATGAACTTGAGAGGTACACTGATCCGGCAAGATGGAATCCTTCTTTAAGCGATACCGAAAGACTAGAAATCGTAAAAAAGGCCTGCCAGAGAGACCAAAAAATCAATGTTCGTTTTTCCGCGCAGCTCTAATGGTCAGAAATTTCCAACAAATTTTTACACTAGGGAGCTAAGCAATGGAGAACATATTAATTGATCATGGTTAGTCTATTCAAAAGAAAAAGATTAAGTATTTTTTTTCTGCTGTAAGTTTTTTTCCTGTAATAAAATGTTACTCACTACTGATGGCTATAATGATTGGGGTCATTTGTATGTGTATCTTAATGAACACGAAAAATCTAAAAACCACTTGGAGTCCCATACAAAGTGGATTGAATTATCGTCCAGAATTAAATCAGTACAGACAATTGATTCAATGCAACAAAAGTTATTAAATTCAGAAGTTCGACACTGAAGGAGCATAATAGAACGCCTAATTGCTATTGTCCAGTTCTTGAGCTAACAATGCTTGCCATTTCGTGGAACATCTGATAAATTATATGACCTTAACAATGGAAATTTTTTAAAGCTTGTTGAACTGAGTGCCAGATTTGATATTGCAATGTGTTAACATTTAATGAGAGAAGCTCGTGGATTGACCCAACATTACCTTGGAAAAAAACATTCAAAATGAATTGATTTCTCTTCTCTCTGGAACCATAAAAAAAGAAATAATTTCTATGGTGGAGAAAGCTAAATATTATAGCATAATTGCAGATTATACTCCCGATGTAAGTCACATTGATTAATTAACACTAATTGTGAGATTTGTTAATACGAATCCAGATTATATCAACATTCATGAGCATTTTCTTGGTTTCATTGCTGTAGAAGCTCAGCGTTAACCGAATGCATTCTAAGAAGATTGTCAGACATGAATATTCCAATCGCAGACATGCGTGGCCAGGGGTATGACAATGGATCAAATATGACAGGAAAACATTCAGGAGTTCAACAACGTATTAGGGACTTGAACCCGAGAGCTTTTAATATCCCTTGCTGTTCTCATTCTCTCAACTTGGTGGTCAATGATGCCGCGATGTCATCTAGAGAAGGTTTTTTTTTTTGAAACGGTTCAGAAATTGTATGTTTTTCTCAGCGTTGGGGAATCCTTAAGAAACATATTACAACTCTAACGCCCAAGCCACTAAGTACAACTCGCTGGGAATCTAGAATCGAGGCCATTCGTCTTTTAAGATATTATATTGAGGAATTTTATGATGCATTGATAGAAATTGCCGATGACGAGTCAGTAGACAAAATGGCGAGGTTTGAAGCTGAAACCCTTGCCCTACAACTCATAGATTTTAAATTGTTATGTTGTCTGGTTATATGGCACTATGTTTTAAACGAAATTAATGCTGCTAGTAAACTGTTGCAAAGCATAAAAATGGAATTGACTAGTGCCATAACAACTTTGACAAATGTTCTCCAAAGCCTTAAGAATCTCAGAAATGATGAATCTTTTCAAAATTTTCTTGTTGATGCTACAACATTAGCTGAGAAAGTTGAAGCTGATCCTGATTTGATACCAACGTTTGAATGTACTAGTGTGCGTCGGCAGAAAAAGCAACACAACTATGTAGCAAGAGATGAACCTATTTTGGATCCCAAAACTAAATTCAAACTTGAATTGTTCTTTTTTTTTAATTGATGTTGCAACCAGTTCTATTGAAGAAAGGTTCGAGAAATTGAAACTTCAAAGTTCACATTTTTCCTTTTTATATTACATACCTAAATTGAAATCTGAGACGACAAATGAGCTCTTAAACAAATGTAAAACCCTAGAAGGCGTTTTAACACATCAAGAAAATATAGACATTGATGCCATTGAGCTATGGGATGAACTGAAAGAGTATTTAAATTAGAACCAGAAAATACACCGCCAATTGAAGTTCTTCGTTATATTATTGAAAATAAGTGTAGCGTGAGGTTTTTATTGGCTCTAAGAACAGTATAGTACTGACAATATAGAAGTTGAATTTCTGCAGAATATGGTGAAATCCCAGTGTATGAGAGAACTACTGGTATCACAAATTAATTACGGCAGTGAATGATCTGATCTCGAAAAATTAGCAGAGAGGAGACAGTCATAAAATGCCACCCCCGCTGTGTAACTAACTGTAATTTAAAAAAAAAACAAGGAAACAGATTTTATTTAACAATTATAAAATTGACAAGTCGTTCAAATACAATTTCCTTATTATTTATTTAGTATATACACTATCTACTCTTGTGCTGAAGGGTGGATGTTGGAAGATGGAATGCAATGGATTTGTACGTTTACATATGATATATATATATATATATATATATATATATATATATATATATATATATATATATATATATATATATATATATATATTGGGCCGAAGGGCGAGAGCCCAAGTGTCGCTGGATCAATAACAACAACATATATATATAAATAACAACAAGTTTTCCAATTATAAGAAACAAATTTATATCAGCTGTGCTGTTAATTAAGTATATAAAATTTATCAGCTATGCTGTTATTCTTGTCTCTTGCTACGCTAACTCAGTTTTTCGTCCTTGACAGTTAAATGCTCACAATTGCCGTCGGAAATGGTACTAATGTGTACTAATCTCTTGAAACAGTTCTGTCCTTAATTTCTTGCACACAACACCCGCTGATGATCGCTTCGTTAGCCCACCCAAGACTGAGGGGGGCTAAAGATGTAGCTCCTGTGCAATCACTGTGCTCCTGCGAAGTTCCATGCAGCTGGATTGACTGGACATACGACCTCAGGTTGGATGACACGAAAAAAACCTGTAACAAGTAAAAATAAGGGCTAATTTCTGTCCTCAAGCCCACCTATTTCTATTATATATGAGATGAGCGTGTCTCAGGTGTCTGCATGTAGGATGAATGACAACATGGCTCAGTAAGAGTTAGCAATAGCGAGACAAGACAGGTGTCTACTTGCAAAATATTCTTTCTGATAAATTAATACATGAATACATCCAATAATATAAATTCAATACATGAATACATCCAATAATATGTACACCTAGGTGTGATACAACCATTTCCTTCCCCTATAATATACCAGGCCCTCTCTGACAAGTGCTATACTGGCTGGTAACATATATCCTAACAATAATGTTGTGTTCTGATGATAGGAGTTATATAAGACGACGACTGTTTGGTTATATTTCAGGTTGGAGTTAATTGAGGCAATAGATTGGAGTTTTATGAATCCTAACAAGGACTTTTTTTGGTTATATATATCAGGTTGGAGTTATATGAGACAATAGATTGGAGTTATATGAGACAATATATTGGAGTTATATGAGTCCTAACAAGGACTGTTTTGGTTATGTTTCAGTTGGTTTTATATGAGACAATAGATTGGAGTTATATGAGACAATAGATTGGAGTTATATGAGACAATAGATTGGAGTATGAGTCCTATTGGTTTTCGTCTTCATCAATCATATCAGGAAATACAATCATTATACCTAATTCCCCAAGATACAATCAGTAACCTGATACATTCATAGTGAAACAATTTATATTAAATATATACAGGTGTAGATAGTATAAATGACTGCTGTAGGCGTATTCTCCTACAAGTATAGTAAGTATACTTACCCTCTAAGATTTAAACAGGCCAGTCGACTTTAGTGAAGCAAGAGTTCCTGGTCACGCAGTTAAGCAATAAATCAAAGGTTGACAGCTTTCTCTTGCCCCAGTCGGTCATGCTGGCCTCGTGTTTGAGT
The DNA here is from genome assembly GCA_024509875.1 of Oreohelix idahoensis. Taxonomy (NCBI): domain Eukaryota; kingdom Metazoa; phylum Mollusca; class Gastropoda; order Stylommatophora; family Oreohelicidae; genus Oreohelix; species Oreohelix idahoensis. The sequence continues at coordinate 88,975 of JAMPIV010006425.1, forward strand.
GTGATTTTTTTAAAAATGTTGTTGTTGTTGTTTTGATGAGGTGATGGGTGGAGAGCGGGCACTTAACAGCTGACCGTTTTTGCCTCTTCTCGTTCCATCTTGGTCTACCCTGTTCAACCTGAAATTTGGTTACAGTTGGGGTATTTAGTGTCATTTTCTTTTTTTAAATTTTGTATTTAATTTAAATAGCCATTGTCTTTAGCAGTTGCTGATTTTAATTTATTTTAGTATTTGTCCATCTTTTTCCTCTTTTGTATTGATTCTTGATAACTATTGTCCTTTACACTTGGTTTTACTTTGTATTAGTATTTGTTCTTTTTGAGCTGTTTTTTAAAATTCATTTATTTAATACATTGTTGTCTTTTCTTGTTCTATGAGTAGTTAGTAAGTTGTTTTTTTTTTAATTTGTGTTTTTTGTTTGTTTGTTACTAACCTTATACGTTTTCCTTTGTTTTATGTATATATCTTTTAAGTATTGATTGGGCATCTCTTGGGGCATCTATACTTAAAACCTTATCACCTGTCAAGTCTATATTGTAATTTCTATAGTAAATTTTTAATTCAAGCCTTTTTTGTTCATACTTTATACAGTGGATCAGGTAGTGGTCTATGTCATTCTTTTCCTGACATTCTTGGCAGTGTGGTTTTTCTATCATAAAGTATGCTGCACCGAAACGGAGACGCCACAGTTTTTTTGTTTGATGGTATCTTTAATTCTTCTCTGAGATGGCACGTCCTCGTTGGTTCTTTCAGCAGTTTGAACGCGTGTCTGCCTTTTCTACTTTTCTTCCATGTTGTCTTCCATTCCTCATTTATAATTATCTTCACATGGCTCTTGATCTCCGACCTTCCCAGTCCTGCTCTTATATCGTTTTTACTTGTTCTTCCATTCTTGGCGTTCTGACCTGCCAACTCGTTACCAGAAATACCTATGTGTGCTGGAACCCACACTAGCCTCACACTACATCCTCTGTTCCCTAGTGATGTATTAATTGCTAGAGTTCTTCCTTTATGTCTGGCCGGCTACATTTACCTGGGTGTTCTAGTGCTTGTAGGGATGATAGTGAGTCTGTAAATATCGTAACAGCTTCTGGTGGGTTATCTTCGATTATTTCTAAACTTTTAAGAATTGCTACCATCTCTGCGGTTAAAATCGAAGCCCCTTTAGTTACACTGTAACTCTTTTCTATTCCCCATTGTGGTATTACAACTACGGCACTTAGTTGCCCACTAGGATCCATCCGATCCATCAGTGTAGACGGCCAGACTTTGTTTAGTTAAATGAACCATGACATTTCTACTTATCATTTTGGCTTCCTTATCTTCTATGTTTTGTTTGATCTTTTCAGTAAGTGAGTAGTCTATGATTGGTGTTTTTAGTTCCCAGGGTGGTATTTTGCTTATATATTTATTACAATTGTTAATTGTGTTTGATAGTTCTTTGAGCTGCGTTAGATCTTCTATAGTTCTCCACCCTTTTAGATATCTATCTTTGTTTAAGGGGAAGTAACATACACTTGGCTGGTTTTTGACAAATGCTTTATGTGGTGGGTGGGTCACTTTTTGTGCTACTTTACTCCAATAATTTAATCTTAGTTCTTTCCGTCTTAGACCAAGGGGTGGTATGCCAAGAGCTACTTCTAGCGCTTCTACTGGTGTTGATATAAATGCACCTGTAATGGTCTCATGGCTGCATTTTGAATCCTGTCCAGTTTTGCTTTGTTAGAAGCTGCAGCTGAGTCATAGACTATGCTGGCATAATCCAGTTTCCCCATGATGAAAGACTTGTAGAACATAAGCATTATTGTATTGCTGCCCCCCCCCCTCATCCATTACCTTTTACTGTCATTAGTATATTTAAGGGTCCCCTACAGCTTTCTACTAAATTGTCTATATGTTTATTATAATTTAGTTGTTTATCTAAAGATATGCCCAGAAATCTTGGTGTTAAGGATGTACATATTTTCTGACCCTTAATGGTTATATTAATTTTGTTATTTTTTTTTTTTAATTTTCTTTGCTGAATATCATACCTACTGTTTTGTTTACATTAATTTGGAAGCCCCAACTATTCATCTACTCTGAAACTTTGTCTGTTTGTTTTTGACGTTTTTGGTAAACATGGTCCAAGTTTTTTCCCACATCGCCAAATGGCACAGTCATCTGCAAATTGTGATACTGCATTCTTTATGTCATTAAATTCATCTGTTAAATCATTTACAGCTATAGTGAAAATTGAAGGAGAAATCACTGATCCTTGAGGAATCCCATTCTGTTGTTTATATATTTCTGACCTATCATTATTCACCTGTACAGCAAAATACCTGTCCTGTAAACAGTTTTCTAGATACCTATAGGTTTTACCAGTAATGCCAATCTTTTTCATTTTGTAAAGAGCTCCATCTCGCCAGCATTCATCATATGCTCTGGCTACATCTAGAAAGACTGCCATTGTTTTCTCTTTCCTTTTGAATTCTAGCTTTACATCATGTTCTAATCTTACAAGCTGGTCTACTGTACTTCTGTCTGCTCTAAACCCTGACTGGTTTGGGCTATATAACTGATTTTTTTCCAGGTAGAATTTGACTCTTTTATTCACAACTGTTTCCAGTTGTGATGTTAAGGAGATAGGCCTATATGAACTTACATCATGGGCTTCCTTAAATGGTTTTAAGATGGGTATTATCATAGCTACCTTCCATGCTTTTGGTATCTTTCCTATGCTCCAGATTTTGTTATAGAGAGAAGTTTTTTTGTTAATAGTTTTTTTGGGTACTTTCTTAAGGATTTCATAACTAAGTATATCATGCCCTGAGGCAGTATTAGATTTCTCATTTATTGCACTAGTTACTTCTTCCTCTGTTATATCAGCATCTAAATAGTTTGTTTCATCTATCTGGTCTGGTAGTTCTTTTGAAATCTGTATCCTAAGTCTTTTTCTTCTCTCATTTTCTTCCTGTCCAAGACTACTTTTTGCACTGACTTTATAGAAATACTCAGCAAGGGCATTAGCTTTTTCTTTATCTGTTTTTGCTCTCCTTGGTAGTTTGATTGTTGGCATTATTGTTTTCTTATTGTTCCCTTTGATTGCCTTAAGCATTTTCCATACTGCTTTAATTTGGGTGCTAGGTTTAAGTGACTGACAAAACTCCTTCCAGTTAGTTTCTTTAGCTTTAAATATTATTCTGTTAGATTCATTCCTAATATGTTTATACTTATCATAATTTTCTTCTGTTCTGTTATTTCTATATTTTTGTAATGTCCTTTTTCTTCTCTCATGAATTTCTGCACAGCTTTTATTCCACTAAGTAACTGGTTCTTTATTCCACTGAGTTTTTCTTTTCTTGTTAATGTTATTTATTGGTTTTAGGTGATGTGGCATATTTTTATTTGGTATCTATTTTATTGCTATTTTCAGAATTTCATTGGTCAGTATTTCCGCCCACAAGTCAGTATCATCTGTTTCCATGTGTTTATATTCCATCACCTCCAGGTCTGATTGGAAGGCTTCCCAGTTTGCTTTTTTATAGTTGAAAGTTGGTTTCTCTGGTTCTGGGTTTGGAATGACTTTTTCATGCATGGTTATTACAATGGGCAGATGATCTGAGTTTGTGTCTTGTAACACTTCCCTAGGTTGTTAGTTGCTATACTTATGTCTATTGCTGAGTCTGCCCTGTTGGCTTGTGGATTAATTCTAGTTGCAGTTCCATCGTTTAGTATTAGCAGGTCATTATTTTCTATGAAGTCAAGTAGGCACTTTCCTGCATTGTCTGCATGTTGTCCACCCCAAGCATAATGATGGGAACTAAAATCGCCCACTATGACTGTTTTGGGGCCTAGTCTGGTGCTTATGGCTAGTATTTCTTCATCTTTAATTGTGCCATCTTTAGCGTATAAATTTAGGATTGTTAGATTGTTTGATTATGCTGCTATAGTTACCTGGATACCTTCTATGTTGGTTATATCAAATACTTCCCAGTCTATAATTTTTAATGTTTCGATAACCAAGACTGCGACACCCCCTCCTCTACCTTCTTTCATATCGTGCCTGAGTATCTTAAAGCCCTTTAAAACCAAATAGTAGATATAGTTGTAAGTATCTTAAAGCCCTTACAACTATATTTACTATTTGGATTTAAATGGGTCTCTTGAAATGCATATATAGTGGTAGTTCCTCCTGTCTCTGCAAGTAAGGGTGCAAAATTCTTTTTGATACCCCTACAATTCCACAGCATAATTATACATCCTTTCTTACTCATTGTTAATATTAACTAGTATCCCTTTTGTTTTGTGTTAGAACTATTAGTTTGCTTCTTAGTTTGTATTGGCCCTATCCGTTGCTTGTGGCATAAGGCCTACTCTGCCTTGTGATTCTTTAATGTAATTAAAGACTTTTTTCAATACTTGGGTTTGAGACCAATCTTCTGTTTGTTCCTCTATCATAACTCTCTCTAAGTGCTTGACAGTTTTTGTTACCCATTCTTTCCATTTAGCTTCTTGCTTTTGTTTGCCACTTTCCTTTTCTAATGCTTCTCTGTCTATGTTAATCTCCTGTCTCTGATTTTCTATCCTTTTTAGTGTAATTTCATTATCCTCTTTCACTTCAGCTAGTTTAACTAGTATCCTTTCATTTTCTTGTTTCAGTGCTGACAATTTAACTACATCCTGGGCAATTTGGTGTTGTATGGCTTTCATTTCTTGTAGCATTGCCTCTGCCCTTTTCAGTGCATTCGTAGCTTCCGAGGATGTAGTTGAATCATCCGACTGGTTTTTTTGTATTGTTTTGTTACTTTCTAACTGGTTCTTACTTTCTTTTGCCAACTGTGACTTAATCATTTTGACTTCCTCTTGCACACTCTTAATTTCTGTTATATCTTTAGTGCTCGTATAAGTATTATTTTCCTTTAATTCTTTAATGACCGTTTTGAAAGTGGTTTGGGTTGTTATAGCTTCCTTCAGTGCTTTTTTGGTCTGCTGATAAACTGGGCAGCCCTGGAATCTGGCGCTGTGGTTTCCTTTGCAATTAATGCATTTTCTGTTTGCATTATTCTTTTTATAGTCAGAATCTGACTTAGCCTTTTCACACTGCGTGAAAGGGTGTGCCCCCACACAAAACCTACATACTGCCTTCCCCCTGCAAGTGTGTCGACCATGGCCAAACTTCATGCAGTTGGAGCACTGCAAAAATTGCGGAATGAAGGCTTCTGTGTTTTTTTTTTGCTTTTCCAAATAGTATTGTCTTGGGGGGTTCCCTCCCTTCTGTTGTTTTCACTATCACTGGGGTTACAATACTCACTTTCACTGTCATTCTGTCTACGTGTAACAGCTTTAAATCTGGGATCTGTTTGGACAGATTCTTTAAAACTTCCTCACCTGACAGGATGGTTTTATACATTTAACAACACATTTTCATGGTTCTTTGGAAATTTCTATTTGAATTTTGATGCTGTGGGCCAGTTGGAACAATTTAGGTTTTTCTAGCAGTTCTTGTAGTAAAGTTTTGGTTTTTTTTCTGATTCATTTAGCGTTAGCATTACTGTTTTGTTTTTGTATTTTGGCAATGGCTTTTTTATCAATGACTTTTTCCAGGATCACCAGGATTTTGTCGTCCGGGAGAGATCGAAGCGTGGCTTCTGTTCCAGCTATTTGTGTTATTTTCACTTTTTGAGGGGTTTCCTTTCGGGTGGAGTCTTCTTCGTTTTCTCCTCTGGTTTCATGACTTCTTTTGGTTGTATTTTCCTGGTTGTACTGATTGTTATCTTCCCTGGGTCCTATCTTTTTGTTCGCTGTGCTGGTTCCTGAGCTTTCGCCTTTATTGATTATGCTTTTTGTTGTTTTACTTCTGAGCCTCCTTCCAGTTTTTCCATTATTGTTTCTATCCTGTCCTTTATTTCTGGGTTTCTGACTTCAGGGTTCGTGGTCCTGTTTCTTTTCTGTCAGGTTTGGTGTTTTGTCATTTTCGGAGTTTTAGCCCACGCTTTTCCTTCCCCGGACTGTTTTCTGGTTACTGGTGCCATTGGTTATTTTCCCTGTCTTTTAGTTTGCTACTACTCTTTTTATTATTATCTTGGTTTTGTATGAACTTTAAAGTTTACCCTTAGTCTCACTGCTTTAGTCTTAAGTTGTGTAAACCTTATTTTTTATAATATATTTTATAATATTATTATTTGCAAAACACGTTTAAACCTGTCTAGTAGACCTTGTTGAACAGTTAAATCTAGTTTGAATTTTCCAGGTAACTTCACCATATGAGTTTTTACTTAAATTATTTTTGGATAGTTGAATATTATTTTTGTAATCTATGGTTTTGGTTTATTTTTATTTTATTTTCCTCACTACAATTCCTAAATTATACAAATATTTATAGCAATAGTTAAATATTCCCCTAACGCTTAATATTAATTGCAATACTCTAATACTTACAAAAAACTACAAAGGAAATCACCACTTAGATTATGTCTATCAAGATGGCTGCCACGTGTCGATTGGATCAATTTAATTTCTGTATATATATAAATTTTTTAAATATTCCAAACGATATTTAACTAGTCACCAAATACTTGATATTAAATGTTAAAAGCTAATAGTCCTACTTAAATCAAACTAAAAAGGAATCACCTCTTATATTTAATATGTCTATCAAGCGTATTTAGTAGAATTCCTAAGTTGTGAATATTCTTGCTTTCTTGTTTCTTTTTTTTTTTAAATTTTATCATATTATTTAAGAAACACTTTTAAACAAGTCTAGTAGACATAGTTTAAACGTTATATCTAGTTAGAATTTTTACCAGGTAACTTTAATATATTTGTTGTCTTTAAATTATACTTTGATAATTGAATATTATTATTGGTAATCTATGGCTTTTGGCTTATTTTATTATATATTTTTTCCCTCACTACAATTCTTAAATTATACAAATATTTATAGCAATAGTTAAACAGTCCCCTAATACTTAACATTAACTGCAATAATCTAATACTGACAACAAACTACAAATGACATCACCACTTAAATTATGTCTTTCAAGAAGGCTGCCAGATCTCACTCAAGCAATTGCCACGTGGCTCTATTTAATTTCTATTATTTTTAATTTCTTTTGCCGTAACATTTTTGGTAATATTAAAATTCCAAGTGATACTTAACTAGTCACCAATTAGTTGATATTAAATGTAATAAGCTAATACTTAAATCTAACTAAAAAGGAATCGCCACTTATATTTATAAAGTCTATCAAGAGTATTCAATAGAATTCCTAAGTTATATTAACACTTCTAGTTAACAATTATCTAAAACTAACTGCACTAAGCTAATACTGAAGATAGATTTTTAAAATGTCAACTTATCTGGAAACTTGAGTAGTTCGATAAAAAATCTCCACTATGTCTCGTCCTAAAAAGGACTATCAGGCTTATGTAATTTGAGGTTAGCAAAAATACGTCTTACCGCTTCAGGAAACGGAAGTCGAATGGATTTTAAAAAAATAATAAAACACGCCAGATGTATATATAAGTAGATGCAGGTAACTTTTACTGCGTAAGGAACCATTTTTGATTGGTTCCCGGCGTTGTAGCCTTTTTAATAGCCAGCGGTTTCGTAATGGCCATGATCAAGATCGCGTCTCGAAAAACAAGGCTTATGCCTAATTTTATTCTGTATGCCGCCATATTGGGAGACAAGATGGCTGTGACCGAGACCCGAAAAACTGGGCTTATGCCGAATTTTATTCTGGCTCAGAGACTGGTGAACGTTGCTCGTTGATTGGCTGGGGCATAGTTGTATCTCGACAATGTGTATTAACAAAGAAGTGGGTTTACACACACGTTTTACGACATAGCATCATCCTTTCCTAACTGTGACCTGTCATAGCTGACGTAAAAACACCTGCTGTAGTTAATCATTTTGCGTCTGTCCTTCCAGAGTAATAGGGTGTCGACATAAAAAATCAGCTCCTACATTGTCTCTTCCCAGAATGTAATTCACGGTAAAGGATTAAGGCGCCAGAAGCAGACGCCACCTTAACAATCTCGAATTTAACTTTCTAGATGCAGCCAAGAATGTTAAAGGCTGGTGATCGATTTGGACAATGAAGTGTGTCCCATACAGGTAAGGTGAAAATTTGTCGATGGACTAAATTAGAGCCAAACATGCTTTCTCTATGGTCGAGTAATTCAACTCAGCTGCATTCAGCTTCCTACTGGCGTATGCGACGGGTAAAAGTTCCTCCGGCTGGACTTTTGATTGCAGCAAGAGAGTTGCACCAATACCTATGCTGCTAGCTTCTTTCTGCTTCTTCTTTTTTGATCCTTTGCAGCCGACCGTTAAAGCAGTCAATGGCCATTACGCCTGGTGGCGTCTTGTAGGGCAACAACAAATTGATTCCACTTTGCTCGGTCGGCGGCCATCCTTCGTACAGTGCCCCAACTCTGGTTCATTCTTCTTTGCATCTCAGCCTCCACAGTCCTCCGCCAAGTTGTTTTTGGTCGGCCTCTCTGTCGTTTTCCTTCAGGGGTCCATAGCATAGCTGTTCTTGTGATGGCATCGGGGTCTCTTTTGAGGACATGGCCAACCCAGCTCCAGCGTCTGCCAGCTATGACGGTGTGCATGTCCTCTTGCTTGCTCCGAGTAAGCAGATCTTGGTTGGTGATGATATTCGGCCAAAAGATTCGGAAGTTGTGTGAAAAGAGGACAATTTCGACATTTCCTTCTCTGTAACTCTCCAGCTCTCCGCGCCATAGAGAAGCACAGAAAGCACACAGCTCTGATATAATCCTAATTTTGTGCTTGTGCTGTACTGAGAGGACTTCCAGATGTTGTTTAGACTAAAAAAGGCTGTTCTTGCTTTGTTCTTTCTGTTGTTGATGTCTTTGCTTGCTCCGCCGTCTGGTGTTACTATGCATCCTAGGTATGTGAAGGCATCTGTCTGTTCCAGTTGCTGATTCCTTACTGATATGGGCTCAGGGTTGCTCACATTGAGCGTCATGACCTCTGTCTTCTTTAGGTTGACGTTCAAGCCCACCTGCTGGCTATACTTATTAAGTCTATCCGTTTTTTCCTGGATGTGTTGATGTGAATGTGCTAGGAGTGCAATGTCATCTGCATATTCCAGATCATCCAATGTAGAAAATGTAGTCCATCTTATTCCTCTTGGATTGCCCTCTGTTGTCTTGCGCATCACCCAGTCTATGACTGTTCAAAATAGAGTGGTTGATAAGGGGCATCCCTGTCGTACTCCTGTCTTCACTTCAAAGGTTAGGGCTGCTCTGCCCAATGCTGCACGTAGAGTTGGCATAAAGGCTTTTTATGATTGACACTATGCAGCTTGGAATTCCATAAGCCTTCAGTATTTTCCATAAACTGTCCCTATGTATACTGTCAAAAGCCTTTTCAAAATACACGAAATTAATGTACAACTGTCTTTGCCATTCTGAGCACTGCTCTATAATGTTCCTGAGGATAAATATATGATCTACACATCTTCTGTTCTTTCTAAATCCTGCTTGTTCTTTCTTCAGTTTGTGGTCTTCTGCTTTTGAGATTCTCTGTATAATTATCCTGCCTAGTATTTTGCTGGGAACTGAGAGAAGAGTGATTCCTCTCCAATTATTGCAGTCTGCAAGATCTCCCTTCTTTGGCAATTTGAAAATTATTCCTTTTCTCCACTCTGTTGGTGTTGTCCCTGTTTTCCAGACATGTGCAAATAGTGGTTCTAATAGTTCTGCTGCTAGCTCTGGGTCTGTCTTAAATAGCTCTGCATTTAAGTTATCATGACCGAGAGCTTTTCCATTCTTTAACCCTTTGATTGCTGTGATGATTTCTTCTTTTCGTGGGATGTCTGTATTAACATCTAGATCATTTTCAGCCTCAGGAACATTCAATTGTGTCTCTGGTGGTTCCTTATTCAGAGTTTCTCTGAAATGCTCTGCCCATCGTGTTTCCTGTCCCTCTACTGTTGTGATGAGATGTAATATTGTTTGCACCTCGTTTTCTGCTGATGAATTTAGTTATTTTGTATACTGTGCTTTGTTCATTTCTCAGTGCTGCCTCTTCTGCCTGTCTTGCAAGGTCATCCAGAAATGTCCTTTTGTTAGCACGGGTTTGACTTTTAACTTCCTTGTCCAGCTGACTGTACTGTTCACTATATATTGCCTTTAATTTGGGAGACTTAGCTTTTGTTTTCTTTCTTTTCATTTCCTTTCTCTTCGCTATGGTGTTTAACGTATCTGGTGTTATCCAGTCTTGGCTCTTTCTTTCCTGGAATTCCAAGCATGACTTGCTGCTTTCCTTGTATATTGTTGAGATGGTGTTGAATCTCTGGTCAACATCATCGGTCTCTGTTCTTTCCTGGCTTTTGATAATCTCATATCTTCTTTTTACGTCGACCACGAAAGCTTTTCTGGTGAGGGGATCCTTCAGTTTCGTGATGTTGTATCTTTTCTGTTTGACTGCAACTGGTCCAGAAGCTCTGAGTTTCACTTTCAGTATGCTGCTAGCGTCCGTCCTTAATACAAATTCCTGTGTGATATCGGGTAGCGTAAGGATGGGTTTGCTGGTGAGTTTTGCTTTTAGCTCTGTGTAAGCTTTTTCACAATCAGCATTCCATTGGATTTTGTCAGGTTGTCCTTTCTTTGCTAAGTTAGTTAATGGTGCACACAGAGAGTTAAATTGGGGTATGTACTTCTGATAGAACACACATAATGACAAGAATGATCTCACATCTTTCTTCGTTTGAGGTCTGGGTGCCTTCTTTAACTTCGCTATATTCTTTGGGTCAGGAGACATATGACCTGTAGAAAAAGTGTGACCTAGGAATTCCAACTCCTTACAACCGATATAGCACTTGGTTGGACGTGCAGTCAATCCAATGGCTCTCGGTCTGTCAAATAGCATGCAGAGCGGTAGCAACAAGAATGCCATCCATAGAGTTAGTGATATGTGGATTTTGTAGAGGTTCCAATAATTTCCTCATCATTTTTGAAAAGATACTTGGAGCATTTTTCAGTCCAAAGGGTAGTACATTAAACTCGTAGTGTCCGTCTGATGTACTAAATGCCAGCATGTTCCTAATTTCTGGTTTCACTGGTATTTGGTAGTATCCCTTGCTTAGATCTACCTTCGATAAATACCTAGCCTTACTCAGTGTAGAGAACAGCTGGTTGGTGTCAGGTAATGGGTCCACCTGAGATTCTGTTATCGTTTTAGCTTCCTGTAGTCAATACATAATCTGTGTTCACCACACGGTTTTCTTAATAGCACCACACTTGAGCTATAGGGGGAGTATGACTTCGAGATAATTTTCTCCTTCAACAGATAATCAACTTCCTCCCTTAGTGCTTGGGCTTTCGCATAGGGTATTGGATATGTTCTCATGCATAATGGTGTAGGGTCAGTAACCTTCATGTCGTACTCTAACAGATTCGTACGACTTGGCTTATCTGTAAGCACATCAGCATGGGTTTCCAACACTTTCTGCACCATCTTCTTCTGCTCTGGAGTTAAATGTCCACTAATGGTTAAGTGAACATAATCCTCTGTAGTTGTGAGTGGATATTCCATAGAGTGAAGTGGTTCACTGTGCATTTCTGTTGCAATGGCTAGGGTCATGATATGTGCAACTTCTGATGCTTCCTTGTCATAGTATTTTTTAAGAAGATTGACATGATGTACCTTCTACTTTCCTTTTTTGTCAATCTTATAATTGGTCATGGAAAGTTGTTCCAGTATGACATAGGGTCCCTGCCATCCAATCTGCAATTTGATATTGTACCATTGAACCGCTCTACTTGACAGTTCCCTTGGGCATGGTAGGGACTACAATGATAGTGCCTGGCTTGAAATATACTGAATACTTCTTGTGTTAGCTTTCCCTTAAACTGAGAACCATTGTCAGTAAATATCTGATGCGGGAAACCTAATCGGGTGAATAATGTCTACAGGGCCTCTGCCACATGCTTTGAATCTATAGCTGACATGGCCACTGCTTCTCCCCAAATAGAGCAAGTATCAACCAAGGTTAAGATGTAAGCCTGTCTCTTCTTGGTCGTAGTGAGGGGTCCAACAATATCCACTGCAACACGTTCGAAAGGGGTTCCCATAATGGGCATTTCTCCCAGTGTTGCGGTGCAGTCCTATGCTTAGGAGCTACTCTTTGGCATTCTGGACAGGATCTTACATATCTTTGTATGTCCTCTGTGATTCCTGGCCAAAAGTAGTGACAGGCTATCATTTGTCCAGGGCCCCCTTTCCCATATGTCCAATGAAGGGTAAAGCATGTCCTAGCGTCATAACCTTCTCCCTGTAAGATTTTGGCACTACTAGCTGTCCATGCCCTTTAGGTCCTGTTCCAGCTTTTTTGTAGAGTAGGCCATTCTTCATATAAAGGTCTCTATTCTCTGGAGGGTTATGTGCTTTAGGCAATTTGCCAAAACACGGCTTCAATGTGCTGTCTGCTGCTTGAGCCTTTTTCATCTCTTCTGGATGAGTATTGATAGGATTTTCCTCCATTTTCCTGGAGCTTCCCCTGGTCTGTACTGTTGCCATAACTACAGGTTTTATAGGTTCCCTACGGAAAACATACATACACCCTAGAATCAAAGGGTAAATAGGGTCGTCCATCCCTGCTGCTTTGAGTTCTCTTTCTACATAGCGAGATCTTATGTCGATTCGGGCTATAAGTAATGTCATGGTTCTTGCTCCCTTGATCGGTCCTCGGATTTCCACTGTTTCTGTGGTTATCTGGTCAGGACTCACTAGAGAAGAGCACACAACGGAATCAAATCCCAATCCTGTGTCATATAAACACAGTACTTGAGTGCCATTCACGGTCACTTCCTCACAGACAGGGGGTGATGGAAGTCCTTCTGACTTACTGCCAGTTCCTTCCTTCCCGGCTTCCCTGTTGTAAGACATGCAGAATGATGAAGAGGATTCGTCTTCTGCAGTCCGCAGTATTTTTGTTACTCATTAGACACGTTTTACACCACTTTCCTTCCTTCCGGTAAGGTGTCTTATCCGATCTTAGAGGGTTTTTGTCCTTTTGGTCAAATCTTTGTTTGTTTCTTGTAGTATGGTCCTTTTGTTCATATTTGGTATAGTTTTGTGATGATTTGAAGTTTTCACCCTGCTTTTTCTTTTTTCCTAATAATTCTGCATGAGCTGCTTGATATCTCTCAGCAACAGTTACAATATCTTCTAACCTCTCTGCTCCTTGTTCCATGATAAACTTCCCCATTTCTTGAGGCATAGACTCTTTCAATTGCTCCATCATTATCATTTCTTTCAGATCCTGACACTTTCCTAAACAACTCCATTTTTCCAAATAGGTTTCCAATCTAGCCGAGAATTGGTGATAGTTTTCTCGTGGAAGACGTTTAGCTGTTCGGAAATTCTTTCTATACGATTCTGAGTTCTTTTCGTATTTCACAAGCATTGCCTGCTTCAGGATTTCATAATCTTCCTGGTCATCTCTTGAGAGCTTCACAAATACATCTTAGACCACACCTTTCAATCCCTGAGATAGTTTAAGACTCCACTTTTCTTTCACTAAGCCATAGGTAGTGGCAAGTCTTTCGTATATATCGAGGTACGACTCAATGGCGTCTTCTTTCTCAACAAATCGGTCCAGATAAAAATTCATGGGCCCACTTGAGGTGCTCTGGCTGGAGCTACTCTCAGAGTGAGGTGAGCTACCACCATTATTGCCCGTAGTTGCCTGAATTTCAAGCTCTTTCAATCTCAATTGATGGTCTCTCTCTCTCTCTCTGCTTGTAATTTCCTTTCCTCAGCGTCAATTTTCTTTGCCTCATTTTTAGGCTCTAATTTCTTGACTTCAGCTGCTAATTTCATTTCTTCAACTTCTAATCTTTTGGCTTTTCTCTCAGCTTCCAGTCTTTTGGCTTCTCTCTCCGCTTCTACTTGCATTTTTCTTTCCTCTCTATCCATGTGTTGGTCCACTTTTGTTGTGACATACTGAATAAGAGCATCACCTGTCATATTTAATTCCTTACCCATCTGCATGACCGCAGTCCTGAACTTCACTAAATCAGCCATGGCGTTACTTAGAGAGGGTAAGTAATTTTACTATATCCAAATTATTGTAATTAAACTTAAACAATTTAAAAGAACAAATAATTTCCGTGCAACTTTGTGAGCATCAACTATTTACTGAGTACCATTGGTACTCCTCTTAAGAAAACAATAAAAAATCCTATTTATGATTTTTATTTTTTTAAATCTTGTTTCTTTTGTTATTTATGGGTTGCACAAGATAGAGTTAGTAGATAGATGAATAGACTAAGTATGGGTCAGATATATAGAAATATCTCAGGAACAAGCCCCCAGTGTAGCGTGAAGTTTTTATTGGCTCTAGGATCAGTATAGTACTGACAATACAGAAGTTTAATTTCTGCAGAATATGGTGCAGTCCCAGTGTATGAGAGAACTACTGGTATCACAAATTAGTTATGGCTGTGAATGATCTGATCTCGAAAAATTAGTAGAGAGGAGACAGTCATAACATGCCAGCCCCGCTGTGTAACTAACTGTGATATTAAAAAAACGAGGAAACAGATTTTACTTAACAATTATAAAAATGACAAGTCGTTCAAATACAATTTCCTTATCATTTATTTAGTATATACACTATCTACTCTTGTGCTGAAGGGGGATGTTGGAAGATGGAATGGAATGGATTTGTAAGTTTACATATGATTTACAAATATATATATATATAAATAAATAAATATAAATATATATAAATATATAAATATATAAATATATAAATAAATATATATATATATATATATATATATATATATATATATATATATATATATATATATATATATATATATATATATATATATATATATATATATATATATATATATATATATAATATATATATATATATATATATATATATATATATATATATATATATATATATATATATATATATATATATATATATATATACATAAATAAAAATACATACATACACATATATATATATATATATATATATATATATATATATATATATATATATATATATATATATATATATATATATATATATATATATATATATATATATATATATATATAACAAGTTTTCCAATTATAGGAAACAAATTTATATCAGCTGTGCTGTTAATTAAGTATATAAAATTTATCAGCTATGCTGTTATTCTTGTCTCTTGCTACGCTAACTCAGTTTTTTGTCCTTGACTGTTAAATGCTCACAAATGCCGAAAGTAATGGTACTAATGTGTACTCATCTCTTGAAACAGTTCTGTCCTTAATTTCTTGCACACAACACCCGCTGATGATCGTTTCGTTAGCTCACCCAAGACTGAGGGGGACTAAAGATGTAGCTCTTGTGCAATCACTGTGCTCCTGCAAAGCTCCATGCAGCTGGATTGACTGGACATACGACCTCAGGTTAGATGACACGAATAAAACATGTAACAAGTAAAAATAAGGGCTAATTTCTGTCCTCAAGCCCACCTATTTCTATCGCATATGAGATGAGCGTGTCTCAGGTGTCTGCATGTATGATGAATGACAACATGGCTCGGTATGAGTTAGCAAAAGCGAGACAAGACAGGTGTCTACTTGCAAAACATTCTTTCTGATAAATTAATACATGAATACATCCAATAATATAAATTCAATACATGAATACATCCAATAATATGTCCACCTAGGTGTGATACAACCATTTCCTTCCCCCTATAATATACCAAGCCCTCTCTGACAAGTGCTATACTGGCTGGTAACATATATCCTAACAATATTTTTGTGTTCTGATGATAGGAGATATATGAGACGAGGACTGTTTGGTTATATTTCAGGTTGGAGTTATATGAGACAATAGATTGGAGTTATATGAGACAATATATTGGAGTTATATGAGTCCTAACAAGGACTGTTTTGGTTATATTTCAGTTGATTTTATATGAGACAATAGATTGCAGTTATATGAGACAATAGATTGGAGTTATATGAGACAATAGATTGGAGTATGAGTCCTATTGGTTTTCGTCTTCATCAATCATATCAGGAAATACAATCATTATACCTAATTCCCCAAGATACAATCAGTAACCTGATACATTCATAGTGAAACAATTTATATTAAATATATACAGGTGTAGGTAATATAAATGACTGCTGTAGGCGTATTCTCCTACAAGTATAGTAAGTATACTTACCCTCTAAGATTTAAACAGGCCAGTCGACTTTAGTGAAGCAAGAGTTCCCGGTCACGCAGTTAAACAATAAATCAAAGGTTGACAGCTTTCTCTTGCCCCAGTCGGTCGTGCTGGCCTCGTGTTTGTGTGCGATTTTTAAAAAATAAAACACGCCCGATACATATAGGTAGATTCAGGTAACTTTTACTGCGTAAGGAACCGTTTTTGATTGGTTCCCGGCGTTTTAGCCTTTTTAATAGCCAGCGGTTTCGTACTAGCTATGACCGAGATCTTGTCCCGAAAAACAGGGCTTATGCCTAATTTTATTCTGTCTGCCGCCATATTGGGAGACAAGGTGGCCGTGACCGAGACACGAAAAACAGGGCTTATACCGAATTTTATTCTGGCTCAGAGACTGGTTGTTACACATCTTTTTGTGCACCTATATGTTTTCAATATTTTGAAACTCTGCGGTGTTCAACGAGAGTGTCACGGGAATAGATATTGTTTGTGTGATTTAGGGTAAGTCCATGTGAAGAATGTAGGTCGTGAATGGGGGGGGGGGAGTATTGGGTGATGTCTGACAGTGAGTGAGTGCGTGAAAAGGGAGATAACACAGTGCAGTGTATTCAGGCGGAATGGCTGTGTGGGATGTGTAATTTGTTGATGATATTCTATGTCCGCTGTATGATTCTACTTCATGAGGAATTAGCAATGTGTGTGATTGCTAGATGAAATATTTAGTGAAAGGGAGTATATTTTTGGAGCTCTACTTGATTCATTCATGAGTTAAATAATGTTGTGTTAAACGACTTCCGTGCGGACGCACGACGGACAATCAGTTCGCTTCTTGGATTATATATCGACTGCCTAGGTCCTATGTGTGGACACTATTCAAGTGTGTATAAAGTGTGTATTGTATCCGTCAATGGAGCAGTTATTTGATGATTTACTCTTGGCGTTACACCTACTAGACGTATGCTAGGATTATTTTATGAATATATCATTGAGAACGCCACACTGGTGAACGTTGTTCGTTGATTGGCTGTGGCATAGTTGTATCTCGACAATGTGTATTAACAAAGAAGTAGATTTACACACACGTTTTACGACAATAACATTGCTCGTAATATCGCTATAGCCTTAAGAATATTACTAACTTTGCCTGTAATGGTAGCAAGTGGTGAGCGTAGTTTTTTAAAACGGAAGCTTTCTAAAACTTATTTACGCTCAACAATGGTCGAAACTAGATTGGAAGGACTTGCCATGATTTCAATTGAACATGAAATTGGTCAAAAATTAGACTACGCAGACCTTATTTCTGATTTTGCAAGTACGAAAGCAAGAAAAGTGTCTTTTTAAGCAGTAGATATTTCAAACAATATAAATTCAAATAATGTGAAAATAGTGCTAAAAATTATAACATGTACATACTATAGTTAAGTGTTTGTGACTCAACAGTTCATCGTTGCACATGAGAAGAGCATCCCTTATATGTAAGTAATATAACTACATTTATTTCATATAATTGTCTCCAATAAAGTCAAAGGTTTATTTTATGACTATACAGTATTTTCATCAGTTTATCAATACATTATTTTTAATGGTACCGGTACTATTTAAAATTAGGTTAATGGTCATGAAATTAATGTTGAAGCTTGTTTAACATAATGGTTTTTAAAATTTCAAACGTTAATTTGAGGTTGGGCTGATGCGGCAAGGTATGGTATTGCACGGGGCGGAAAAATTCCTAGGTCCGGCCCTGTTCCCAGTGTTCTTGAATATGTTCTATTGGTATGTCACTTGTATATGTAAGAATTAGTTTGGTCATGTGCTCTACGTATGTTTTGTTTTGGAGCAAAGTGTTGTTGAATTTTCAGTGTTTGGAACGTTTGGAATGCGTGTTTGCATGTGTAGTGTTAATGGCTGAGAGTACTGCTTTGTGATCTGTGAACTTGAGAGCTTCTGGCAGATGTTTTGCTTGAATTATGTGGTGTGTAAACGGCACATAGATTCTGTCTAATCGTGCAGCTCTGTTGTGTGCGGTGTGTGCATGCGCTGTTTGATACTATGGGGGTGTGTGTGTCTGTAGGCATCTAATAAGCTGTGCGTATCCATTATGGTCTGTATTATGTCTAGTTGGTGTGCGTCTTCTCTGTTTGCTCTCCGTATCTGTGTTCTAACTACTCCACCAACTACGTCCATATCTGTTAAAACGCAGTTAAATTCGCCTCCTAAAATAATATTATGTCCTCTGTATGACTGAGTGAGTAAGTTGTTTAAGTTTTCGTAAAATTGTGGTTGGTGGTTGTAGTTTGCTGGAGCGTGTATATTCACTATCGTGTATGTGTGTGTGTTGTTTCCTACCTGAGCGATGGTTATTTTGCCTTGGCTGTTTGTAATAAGTATATCCCACCTGTCTGATGTTTGTGGCATTGCTGTTCCCGAACATGTGTTGTGTATTGCTAAACTAAAACAGGAATGTCGTAGGCCTAACTGGGTTGATTTGTAATGCATGTTTGTCTGTGTGTATGTTTGTTTCCTGCATAAGTATAAAGTCTGGCTTGTGTTATGTATAAGTTTTATGATGTGATGTAGTTTTGAGCGGATTCCGCTAACATTTACAGAATGAACTTTTTTTTTGGAGGGCCCACAAAATATCCTTACGTTTAATGTACATCAGAGATAACGACATCATAGAAATGGCATGGCATATTGTACATTTATTATCGTCGAATCATTCAACAGTCTCGTCTCAACCATACATTTCTGGCCGCTGTACTAGAGGTGAAATCCACCCAAGTAATGTGGGCCAGACAATGTGGACGTAAAATTATACTTGAACATTTCGTAAGTTATCACGGATATCTCGCATAGTTCTGATTCATCTTAGTAATAATAGTGGCGGCCTTCGAAGATTATAACATGCCACTTGGAACTCATCCTCCGCAATATATAAGGAGCTTGAATACAATACGTCTTACCATGAAGACCACAGATCACGAAAGGCCAAGAATCTTAGCCGTTAGCATAAATTAGTGCAGAATGCGTTACGTCATTAACAACTGGTGACGTATTAAATATGTAGAGTTCAATATAAGTGAAAACCCGTGCAAACACATGATTTAACACAGAGAGACATATTACCGCAAAATGAACTGGTAATAGCCTATGTGTGTTCATGATAGAAAAATACACTAATATTCTTTATTTAACATCTATGTAATTCGCGATACGTTAGGAAAAGACTTCCTTGTGCGTTTTTAGAAAGTTAGGGTTGTCCCGGTGAGCTTCCCTCTAAAACCAAACTGCTGTTATCGGACTTTGCTGTCTACCTCACTTATTATTCTTTACTGTATGATTTTGAGCAGTATTTTAGTTTCATCACTCATCAGGCATATTGTTCTGAGGGGGTATGCCCGACCTACAAAAAGACTAGAAATGAAAACCATTAGTTATTTGTGAAACAAAGTTTGTTGTGTCGGCTGTTAATGCCGAGCCAAAATTGAACTACCATTTAAAAATAAATTTAAATGGGATTATACAGGGTGATCGAGAAGTCTCTCCGCAGTGGGTTCGGTGCTTTAATAATATGAATGTAACATTTTATGATGCAGTATGCAAGATTATTTTAATTGACTTTAATTAGATTTACTTTACTACTACATAAAAGTAGTATTTTTTTTAAAAATTTTCGCATAACGCATTAGTGTCTGTTTAAATAATTTAAATTACTACGTAAAATAAAGAAATGTATAGTTGATACAGAATGATTTTTTTTTTTTTGTTAAGTGAACTTTATTTTCATTTCTTTGCAATTTTACAAATCCGTCTACATTTTACAAAAATGGAAAACATGGAAAGTCCATTTTAAAATTTCATATGAACACTCGTGCGTACTCTCACTTTCATCTGCACACTTAAAAAGTAAATATAAAGATTTAAACATTTCAATTTACAAACCATGTGCTTTTTACAAACAAAGAATGTGATAAGGGTCATTTTACAAAACCGTGTACATTTTACAGTGGAAAACATAGAAGGTACTTTATAAATTTCATAAAAATAACCCTCGTGCGTATTCAACCTTTGATTTGCACACTTAAATGGTCAATATTCAGGGTTAAACCATTCTAAATAATAATAGGGGAATAGAAAGGGATGAATATAGTAACCCAGAAACTTCACATGAAAAGGGGTTTCTATTGGTTTATAGTGGTTCAAAATGTCGGCTGTTTTGGATTTTGAAGTAATTTCAGTGTCAGTCTGGCTGCTGGAACAAGGAAACACTTGAAAACTATCACCTGGGCTGGGTATTGAAAGCCCCGCCCGGATTGAGGGAGAGTGGCTATTGTGTGCTGCGTAACGCTTTTCTCTTGGCTGGGCGGGTTTCCCTAACAAAAATGTACAATTAGCCTTGAGCAGCCTTAGGGCGGCTAGACACACTGGAGACGAGAGAGATCCAAGTTAAGAGGTGTGGTTTGTAGCATTCCATTCCAATGCCCGAGACACGTTCTATTTATAACAAAGAATATGATTCATGATTTGCATGCCATACAAGGGATCGCGTCCACTCACCAGCAAATTTCCTACACGTACATACACAAATTCAGTCGCTTCAAACAATACTTGTGTAAAAACTAAAGCTAAATATTAAAAAAAAAAGTATCCATCCTTCCCGATTGCTAATGGTGAAATGAAACATCTGGCATCATTAACGATGGAAAAAAATTCACGTTGATTCAACAGGCGTGTAGTGGATTTTGATGGTATTGTATGGTTGATGTCACCTAGTGTGATGTATGAGGTCAGCTGTGAAGGCTCCTGAGATAAATGTAGATGTGAATTACAGAAGGCCCTTCTTGCTACCACTTACGACCTCACACATATCTTTTTTTCTAATGAATGTGGCTACGTTAAACGTCTAGGGTACTGATATGCAATGTGTTGTGGTAGTTTACACACACACACACACAGATAGTTAAGAAGTCTAATAATATTAATAAAATTTATGACACACTGAACTAACTCAGGCTGTTTTAGTTTTTTACAAATTAATCTTTTTGATAAATTTATTTTGTTCTGAACCAAATGTTTAGTTGGTCAGACATGAGAAATATTATGGAGTCATAAATTGAATGCAAAAATCATGTTACATAATAGATGGAAAATGTGTAATTACTTATTTCAAATGACTAGTTAATAATAAATATATTAAGATAGTCACTGGAGAACGTTTTACTAGATATGCTGTTGGGATGGTGTCATCACTCCTAGTCTATGAAAGCCCAACATTGTTCGTTGACTTAAGGGATAAATATATATATATATTTGAATTTCCCCAATGTCAAGGCGTTAGTTAATGTTGAATTAGGAATAATTTTGTGAAAATGTCGTTGGTGAACGTCCAGCACGCCAGATCTGACTTATCTGCCTGCATCGATCCGGTAGAGAAGTCTGGTGGCCCCACCTCTCCGTGCAGGGGGCAATATACGGCTGCTCAGACAAAATGACGGACTGCTCTGGTCCACACTTGTATATATGTTAACACAGCATTTGACACCACTTTGGTGCCAAATATAAACTCACAGTTCTGAAATAAAAGTATTGGTCATGTGTCAGAATTCCATCCTCTAAACCATTTCTGCACACAACACTACACACAACAACACCACATAGACTAGGTCAGATCTATCTGACCACACAGCACATCTTACCAAGTTGGTTTCACATAGTATCAGTTCCCAAGACTACCTTACATCTGAGATATGTTCAATAGCTTCCTGCTATTAAATAAGATAGGTGATATGTTCCACTGATCTCAACACTAGATCTTTTTTTCATAGTTTTATTTAGGCGTGCCTATATGTTTTCGTTGTATGTATGCCTCTAGACCCTGATCTAGGGCTGGGGATCTAGAGCGAATACTTACTTGTCGTAATCATTTTTATGATATGGCAGTATCAATCACTCGAATTATTAAAATATACAGAATAAGTATTATTCATTCTTACCAGAATTCAGAATTGAGAACACAGTTACATTTGCTAGCAAAACTCAGCTGAGCTGCTGGCTGTATGATGGCGTCCCACTTATAAAAATTATATTCTTTGGGAATCAACACCACTTTAGATACGAACTGCTTCTCTGAACAGACTATGGCAAATGGCAAACTTTCATCTCTCTATCACACTACTATTAATTGCGTTGACCAATCGCCGACTTCCCCCCTAACTTTCAAATTGGCAACCAAAAGTCACTTCAGTCAAATCTCAGTCAAGTATGTATTACGGTCTGTTAGTCCGTCTGCCTCTACTTGTTTTTTCATAAAAACACACTTGGTTTTACATGCATTTCCTACACGAATCTGCTACTAAGTTACTTTTAGCTACAATGCTCCACCACATTCCCTCTCTTTAATTACAGTTTGAATTTACGTTGCAGACTCAAGGCCAAGATTTTGGTTACTTTTAGTGACATGGGTTAACAGTGCAGTCGCTTGTCTGTTAGGATCAATACAGTCTTTTGTCAATATCTTCCCTATTATCTATCCGTCTGTATAATTGAAAGTATATTATTTCTCTGCTCAAGATGGGCTATCAAACCAGCTAGGTTTTATTTTCCTAACTATATTATTAAGAAAAACGTATTTTTTTCTCAAGTTTAAATTTTGAATTTGGTTCGAGATCCTTCCATCATGTGTTTTGCCGCGGCATTCAAATAAAGACCAAGTATCGAAAAATCGTCCAAGAAATGACTGTCTCGATCCAGCGCTAATGTCCATTTCTTGTCCATTTCCTTACTTTATGTCAACTCGGGACGTGAATTTTTTTTTCCTTTCACCCCCCTCTTTGCGTCTTTTTGCCGTTCGAACTTCAAACACGGTTCAGTCATATTTTCTTTTCTTTGTGTCCTCCGTTCTCTCCCGTCTACAAGGGTAAACGTTTCGTCTGCATTTCTAACTCGTTAGTTTTAAATGGAGGTGGGAAAGTATGGCGTGGGCGATCATGTCTCCTAGTATCTTACGCATTATTTTTAACCCTACATTTCATTGTTAATTTTGGAGATATTTTAACGTTGTATCATTGAGACATCATCACAAGGCGTGAAAATTAGTTCTCAGCTCCAAAACGACTGCATTAAAAAAAAAATACTGCAAATTTAGAGGGAAAGGTAAAACATGAGAACGTCTGCAAGAGAGGATTAAAGAAATTCTCAAGTTAGGTAATGATGAAACCATTCTTACATTTAATTGTGTGCCCTACATTGTAGGGGTTGAAAAATAGTTTATAGACTCATTATATTGCTCCTCTCCACGGAAATCGTTAGCAAAAGGCGATTTTTTTTTCCCAAGCTTGTTTTTTATTTTTCCTAAAGACATGTGCATGGAAACATTGACAATAATAGTTTGAACACATGCATAACAATGAAAATACACTGTGCAGCTGTAAAAATATAAATAAAAAATTACTTTCACACCTTGCACTCTTTCTAGTAATCACAGGTTACACATTTTACATTTTGGTAATGATAGTGTTGATTAAAAGGAGAAGGAAGATGAAAAGAAAGAAAGAAAGGAAAGGACCTTGGGTGTCAAAGACCTAGATTTAGAGTCGGTCGCGAAAGATTTCCGTCTTGATGGAAAATGAACAAAATAAGGGTACTTAAATTTACTTCCGCTAAAAGCAGGTATCCGATTCCGCTAATTTATGATGCCAAAAACCTCTGTCCAGCTTGGCTAAAATAAAATCGTGCTGGGCCGTGAAATTTAATCTGAAAGAATGTCTCCTGGGACAAAAGAAAGAATCTTGGTCTCCACAAGGGAAATAATGGGATCTAAAAAGAGACACTTCTTAGTGGATAGTTTTGGTCATTAAAGTAGTCTTTGTGTGACCAAGCTTCGTCTGTTTAATTCAAATGTTATCTCAGTGTTAACATACGGCTGTGAGAGTTGGAAAATAACAAAATCATTGGAGAACAAGCTGAATACATTCGAGAACAAATGTCTTAGAAAACTCATGAACATCAGTTGGAAAGAATTCAAGACTAATCGACAAAGAAGAGAAGACTCTAGGCAGAAATATGTCTCCGACTATATAAGGAAAAGACGATGGTCATATATCGGTCATGTCCTACGAATGCAAAACAACAGAATACCATTCCAGGCACTCACTTGGGTTCCTGAGGGTAAGAGGAAAAAAGGAAGACCAAAAGAAACACTCAGAAGAACAATAATAAGAGAAGGAAGAACGTTGGGCCTAAATAATGTGCCAGAGCTAAGAGGAGTGGCATCACAACGAACAACCTGGAGAGCACTGGTTTCTGCCTTATGCGCCGTGTTTGGTGCTTAAAGAATTTATTATTTATTTGTGTGACCGCTTTATTCACATTTCATAGATGGAGAAAAGACATATTGAACATTCCATTAAATATAAATATATATTTATACACACTCGGACACGCTTACATACACACAATTACAAGCATATTTCACTGCACCTTTTATTATTTTTACCCTTTTTCTTTTTCCTCCTGAATTTAAAGGTATGAGCCGCGCAATACTAAACGTCGAAAATTTCCCACGAACGTACTTAGAATCAGACACTGACCCTTTTACGACATCTACAACTGTGGTACTTGAGAGGATAGTGGGACTGGGGAAGGGAGGGGGTACAGAAGGCAGAAAGCGGACTTAACAAAATGTTAGGATGGACAGAGAATGAGATAGTAGTAAGACGGAGGGAGGGCCGTTGGGGAAAGGAAGAGTCATTTTACGAACCAAGGCTGCCTCGTTACAGAAGCGGAAGAATGAACGTATATATATATATTTTTTTTTAATTTTTTTTTTAGGTGAACTTTATTTTCATTTCTTTGCAATTTTACAAATCCGTGTACATGTTACAGAAATGGAAAACATGGAAAGTACATTTTTAAATTTCATATGAACACTCGTGCGTACTCTCACTTTCATCTGCACACTTAAAAAGTAAATATAAAGATTTGAACATTTCAATTTACAAAACCATGTGCATTTTACAAACAAAGAATGTGATAAGGGTCATTTTATAAAACCGTGTACATTTTACAGTGGAAAACATAGAAGGTACCTTATAAATTACATATAAATAACCCTCGTGCGTATTCAACCTTTCATTTGCACACTTAAATGGTCAATATTCAGGGTTGAAACATTTTAAATAATAATAGGGGAATAGAAAGGGATGAATATAGTAATCCAGAAACTTTGTATGAAAAGGGGTTTATAATGATTCAAAATTTCGTGCTGTTTTGGATTTTGAAGTAACTTCAGTGTCCAGTCTGCCTGCTGGAACAAGGAAACACTTGAAAACTATCGCCTGGGCTGGGTATTGAAAGCCCCGCCCTGATTGAAGGAGAGTGGCCATTGTGAGCTGCGTAAAAGTCGAAGTATTAGTTATTGGTTAATGTTAATAATAATATGTATCAATTTAATTTTATTAAAATTTTGTGCTAGAAACTTATGTTTTAATTTATCTTTTTTTAAATAGAACTTCTAACATCTTTGCTACTTTCTACGGTTTAAAAAAAAATCTAATTAGAACTATTTTATTGCATATTAATTTAAAAAAAAATGTTGTTACTGTTTAGTAAGTACATGTAAATCTTTTTTTTTGGTTAAATATATAAAAGACGTTGCTTTTCTTTTCCTTGGATCCTGAAGATGTAACTATTAATTTCCCTTTATTTTATTTTGCTCTGCGATTTATCTTTTTTTAAAATTATTTCTTTATAAGTTGTTTTGCCTCGCTTTAGCGAAGTGAGCTCGGCTCAGCATAGACACAAGGTTCGTCGGTTATATTAGCGCGCATGTTCAAATGTATAAAATACTTTTTGGGTCTAATAATAGTTTGCCAGATGTTTTCTTGTATAATGCGGTGAAAGAGGAAAATTGTTCTGTTTTTTTTTTAATGTTCGTTTCAAATGTGGTAATAATGTTATATAATTGTTATTGAATCATTCGTGAAAGAGTGAATTAGTGAGTTCTGAATGAGTGAGTAATCAAGCGAGCTAGACGCAGTATTAAAGTCTTTGTCTTGTTTGGACTGGCCTATACTGTATAAAAGGGGAAACAACAGAAGTGATTGCGTCATTAATAGGCTGAACTGCCCATAGTAAAACATCCGGTGTTATGTCTTGCGGTTCGCACTAATGACCTGTCATCGAAGCATCATTTTTTGGTGATGCCTAGATGGCAGGGAGGATGGTGTGATTCGCTTGCATAGCACGGAAGGTCCAGGGTCCAGGGTTCGAATCATGTGTAAGCCACTCACGTCTGTTGTTTTTTTTTCTGTTGTCTATTGTTCTAATTCTTTATTTCTTACGAGTGCCTGAAAACATACCTTTATGTTTGTCTCATATTAATTTACATGGAATGAATGAGGGAGTGTGTGGGTCTGCGAATGAGTGAGTGCGTGGATCTGTGAATGAAAGTGTACGTGGGTCAGTGAATGAGTGAGTACGTGGATCAATGAATGAATGACTGGCTGGGTCTGTGAATGAGTGCCTGGGTCTGTGAATGAGTGAGTGAGCGAGCTGTGAATAAGTACGTAAGTGGGTCTGTGAATGAGTGAATCAATGAAATTGTTGGCCAGTAGGTGAGAGCAAGATAATAATAGCGGATACAGATATTTAACATCCCAGAAGCTAAAACCATTAAGCGCACGACAAAATAATTTCAAAACATTTAGTTATCTCTTGGCCTTCCAAACACAAACTCACAGAACTTTATTACCACATTTAACCAAATGGGTTGTTATCGACTTAAACGAGTGATAAAGCGTATTTGCAATTACAAAACAAACAAACCAAATTGTTGTTACATTAGGCTATGCACCGCAGCTCGTAAAGAAGGCTCGTCATTATGGCTGAAACCTGGAACTGTGAAATTAAACTTTGGAGATAGCCAGGCACTAACGTATCACGTGGCATCTCTAAAATTATTTGATTAATTTCTGAACCCAAACTGTATTTCCCCGGGTGACAGATATTTTAATGACCATTCGCTGTGATGCTTTATTTTGAAACGATTTTGACGTTTGGGGAACTGTTTTTAATTTGTTGGATATGAAATAAGGTTCGTGAATATTGTGGTAAACTATATGTTATATAAAATTTAATAAAGTTGGAGAACAACAAAAACTATAATCAAAAACAAAAGAAGCTTCAGACTTTCGTAAATGGGCGCTTATATAAAATAGAAGGATTGAAATGGTACAGACACGAACGCCAATGTGGAACTGATGACAAGAATTGAACAAGCACCAGTGGAACAAGAAATATGAAGAAAAGTCTGGTGATGGATAAGACAACACATTGAGGAAACCTGTTTAACACCGGTGTGCTACAGAAGCTACTGCGGAATTAGCATGTTCTTTGATGTAGGTTTCTGGCAAAGATGTTTGCTGCAGTGGTGATCCATAAGGAACGTAATATTGACATGATGATGATAACGACGAACGTCACTCGTTATACTAATGATATAACTGTACCACATGATGATGATAACGACGAACGTCACGTGATACTAATGATATAACTGCACCATCTTTAATTGATTTTATTTTATGTTTTTTCCAGAAAACTCCTGGCTACTATAAACTCTACCATATGTGTTAATCACATCTTGGTTTCATATCTGATCAATCACCGTGAACATGGAACATGGTACTACCAATCAAACATGCTTCGAGATCGATGAGGAAACAGTATTTACCGCGATCTTTAAAATGTTGCAAGACTTTACTTTGATATTCAGTATCGTCACTAACTTGATCCTTTTTACCACGATCTGTGCAAGTAGTCGCTTGAGATCTAGCACTCACACATTCATTGCATCACTGGCAGCCAGCGATATTATATTTTCAGGTTACGGAATTCGTTCTACTATGGTGATACATTCCGACCAAGGCCAATGTAACCGCTTTACAAGAGATTTCGTCTTTTTGAGTAAGGTGACATCAACTGCCAACTACACAAATATACTTTTAGTATCTTTTAAGCGATGGTTGTATATTGTTCGTCCGTTTTTATATCAAAGATGGCTTTCTTCAAAGGTAACCATCTGTGGAGTGGTATTTGTATAGTTTATTGCAGTGATAGTAAATATCGATGTATTGATCATTAATGATGATAATGTTGATGGTCTCGTAGACTTTAAAATAAATGCAATGTTCCCGTTTGTTCATTTCACAGTTAGCCTATTTCTTTGCATCATATATATTCATCTGGCAATCATTGCACGTTGTCAAATTAGAGCAACCAATAAAACGAGACCAGCTGGCGTTGTCAGAAGTGGTGAAGAATCTAGCAGTCCGCGATTATTAAACTTGAAACTGGGAACACTGAAGGAAAACCTGAAAAGCTCACGACTCATAGTTGTGGTGTTTGGTTCGTTTTCGTGTTGAGGACGCCAGGAATCTGTCTCAATCTTCACGATCGGTATGACATTAACAGTTCGCACCACCAGGATCTGCATAACTTCTTTAAGCAGTTGACATTCTTGCATGGTTTGGTTAACTTCATTGTCTTCGCAATGCACAGCAGAGATTTCAGATCTGTCTTGGTGGGGTTCATGAAGAAGACGGTGTGCTGGCATACACAGTGTAATGATATTCTTTACAAAAAACGGACTAAATCAATTTCTAGTAAGGAGAGTCAAGTAACTGAATCGATTGATTCAACCGTAGCAGGTTAGTCATTTTGGATTGAGTATCATCATGCAGTCATTTTGGATTGAGTATCATCATTCAGTCATTTTGTATTGAGTATCATCATTCAGTCATTTTGGATTGAGTATCATCATTCAGTCATCATACCCCATAAGTTCCCCAAGGAGCATAGACCTACAACGAATTTGTACCTGGTACTTCTGTCACGTGCCATCTTCTCTAGATCTTTCCACGTCTTCTTGATCTCTGTAATGTCTATCTCCAGTTCTCTTCCCCGCGTGCGTGTCAATGTCCTTCTACTCGCTCTTGAACTGAGCAGACGTGTGTGGGTCGTGTCTCACATTTAGAATTTTTGACACAGGCATATCAATTTATACTGCATACATACATCATACATACATACATACATACATACATATGTCGTGAAATTCTACATCCACATATATAAATTAAAACGTAAATGCAAAGCCTAACAAATAAATTTAATAAAAGGAAAGAAGAATGGTAAAGAACAGTGCTGTCACAATGACTGTACGCAAAATCCCCCTGTGTTCTCCTTCGTCTGCAAATTGTAACGCTTTCACGTTGATAGTAAAAGCCCACTGTATTATTACCCGCTTTCTTCAATGAAACGTGTACTGTATTTCTTGGAAAAACCTTGAGATACGCAAGCTGATCAATGACCTAAATTTAATATTTCATTCATTCCATTTTATACACGGCGTAACTAAAAGACAGATGGACTAAAGGATAGAGAGAAGGGAGAGGCAGAAAGCAAGGACACATGCAACACTAAACACGCGTCGCGTGATACACAATTGCTGCCATCACGCGTGTAAGGCCACAAGCACTGGCTTTTTTTTCAAATCGTCAGTGATAAAAACCCTACCCATACCAGAGTTAGGTTTTAAAATCCTGAAAAACGCTTATTGGGAATTATGACATTATACCGGTTTACGTTTGAAAACATGACAGTACCCAGACACCCTTAAGTTTGGAAGTGAGAAGGTAGTAACAGCACGACTATCCTAGAAGAAAATGCATATTGGCTCCATTAAATTCGTATATTTGGGTTCCTTAGGGTTTGCTGACAAAGAATATGTAAAACGTTACGCAAATAGTCTAGGAATTACCAAGTTATGGCCAAAATAAAATAGTGGGGGTGCCTGACAGCATGAAATCATTTCTGCTCATAAAATTTTTTTATAACGTGTTTGAAAAAACATTACGTTACGGAAATAGCCTACCATGTTAACTCCTATTTGATTGGAGCGCAACAAATGTAAGACTAAACACGATTGGTCGGGCTATAAATACTATCTTGTGTTGTCAGGGGAAACGTGAAAAGGAGTACTTTTTTGAAAAGATGTGTAGACATGGTTTGATTGGGTAGAGCTGCGAATATACTCAATTCAGAGCGTCTGTTCCTTGCCACATCTTGTAATAAACCTACTAAGAAGCAGTGCGTTGAGCACCAGTGTATATTTTTTATAAAATAAAGCCTGGGACATCGGCAGATCGGAGTTGTGCTATATTCATTGCCAGTCAACGAAACTGTTTATTATTTCCATGAATTGTGGTAAGCTTGAAATATTTAATATCTTTTAATGAAAATTGAATGTAAATTGATACTTATGTCTGTAGATATGTGTAGTTCAGTAGCGAACATGATGTAAAGCCTATAGTGCTCCAGCCTGAACAGAAGGTGTCGGAGGAAAGTAAAACTGCATGGAATGGCCAAACAGTACACTAACACCTAACTTATTGACTAGAAAGAAATCATGCTGGAATTGCAGAGGCGTAGTAACCATTAGGGAGGGAAATACTGGTATAAAGTATTTCAGATGAAGCTGACAGTTGGCCTAACGCTCTGAACTCAATGTTTGTGATGTATTGTGCTCAGTGTAGAAATAGAGTATAAATTAGTTCTGACGTAGAAGGTACAACCTTCTTGTTTCAGGGACCGTGGTCTTAAAGTTATTGAGCAGCACCTGGTCAGAGCTTTGCTGAAGCCAGAGGTGGACAGCATACTCCTTGGTCCATATAGCAACCAGTGGGGTGGCTCCAGAACTCATTAAAGTAATCGAGCAGAGGAGTCTTTTACTGCAGTCATCACGAAAGATAAGAGAGTGTGGCCATGGAGCTCAACATTATGTACCCCCATCTTAAAATGACATTGTAAAATAAAATTAAGAGGGGAATTTAATTGTTTTAATACCAGGAACTGAGAACATCTCCAATACTAGTTCCAATAGAAACAAACTATTGAAGTCATGATGACAAATACCAACAGAGCTTGAACAAAACAAAACCAGTATTACCTCATATTACTACTACACAACTGACACACATAGGATACTATTAATAATATATGTCACTACAAGATTCATATTAATAAATTCTGTACATATAACTTGTAATTAAAATTGATTGTGATTCCTGGTTCCCTTTGTATTTGAATCAGGACACATATACATTCATGACAGCACTGAATACATATTGTTATTTGAAAAGTTATCAGTGACTCCTTTAAGATATCCTCGTAGAGTGGTTTATGTATGTGAGTGTCACAGTGTTGTCAAGTGTGGTGGAATAAATTAAATTGTTATCTGTCTGTTGTTGTTATGACTTACACTTCATCATACACATACCCTAGACATATAACGTAGTCATCACACTATTCCAGAATAATTCTGACTGAGGTATACATATGTGGCAGCAAGTAAGGTTATCTATAATACACTACTCTTATTAGATATAGATACCTTCACAGCTGATCTCAGTCAGTACACTAAGTCCCCTATAAATATTTATAACATCCCACTTCACCACATATATTGGGGTCTCGCTCTTGGGATTTTGAATCTTTCCCTATTACAAATATTGGGAGTAATTCACTTCAGGGAATAATAAGAATTAAAAGGTATCCTTGGGTGAAAATAAATAAGGTTGAGCTCACAGTGCCTGTGTTGTCCTGAGTTAATTAGTCATAGATAAAATTGTTTAGTTACATATTTTAGACATTTATCTGTTAGACAATGGCCGACCTGGCAAAATTTCGATCTGCTGCTGTACAGACTGCGAAAGAGTTAGGAATGGACGGGCAAATTATGATTTCTTATGTCACTGCTGAATGTGACAAATATATTGAACGGGAAGAAAGAAGATTAGAAAAAGAGGCCGAAAGAAAATTAGAGGCTGAGACTAAGAGGTTGCAGATTGAGGCTGAGGCTAAGAGGTTGCAGATTGAGGCTGACAAAGAGGCTAAGAAATTGGAGGCAGAAAGAGAAGACAAAAGATTGGCTGCAGAAAGAGAAGAGAAGAAATTAGCTGCAGAAAGGGAAGAGAAGAAATTAGCTGCAGAAAGGGAAGCAGAAAAGGAGGAGAAGAGATTACAAAGGGAACATGAGTTACGACTAAGGGAGTTTGAGTTTCAAGGCCATGCTCCTGAAAATGGTGCCAGTCCCTTTGCCTCTGATGCCACTGCTAGCCAGGGAGCCTCAACCTCAGCTATGAATTTTCATTTAGATCATTTTGTTGAGAAAGACGATGATATAGAGAGCTATCTAAATAGGTATGAACTATTAGCTACCACATATGGGTTAGAGAGAGAAAGGTGGAGCTTAAAGTTATCTCAAGGACTTCGTGGGGCAGCTTATGAAGTTTTTGCAAAAATGAGCAGAAGTGATCAGGAAAATTAAGACATGCTAAAGCAGGCTCTTTTGTTAAGATATGAAAAGAACGCATAATTTTATAGGAAAAAATTTAGGAATGCTAAACTACTGTCAGGTGAAACCTATCACCAGTTCTCTGCACGAATAGAGACATACTTGGAGAAATGGACTTCTCTGGGGAAAACCCAAGATCTTAAGGAAATGGTCCTTATAGAGCAATTAAGAGAGTCCATGGCTCCAGACCTGAGAAAGTTTCTCATGGAACAAGGTGCAGAGAGGCTGGGTGAGTTGCTAAATGTTGCTGAAAGGTATCAAGCAGCTCAGGCAGAAGTAACAGGTAATAAGAAGAGGCAGGTAGATAATTATCAGGCACCACAAAACTTTAATGAATTTGATCATAGAGATCAAAACAAAGGTAAGCACCAGTTTGATAGGCCACGAAATGACTATAAAAATAAAACCCCACAATTCAATGAAAGGAAATATGATAACAGGAAACCCTTCAGACAGGAAGGAAAATATTGTCAAATATGCAGGATGCATAATCATAATACTAGTGAATGTGGTAGGAAGGTTCCTCCATATCACGCGGCATGCATGATAACAGTGGACAAGGGGAAGAAGAAACTGACAGAGAATCATATAAATCTTCAACATCCCCCCATCTGTGAAGAAGTGACATGTAATGGGGCCAAGGTTAGGTGCCTTTACGATTCAGGTTTAGAATATGACTCAGTTGTGAGTGCAACCCTAGTGCACCCTGAACAGTATACCACAGAGAAAGTGGAGATACAAGGGGCCGTAAAGGGAATATCCACCATGACACTTCCCGTAGCCGAGATCAATGTAGAGACAAGGTACGTGGAAGGAGTGATTAGAGCAGCCGTGTGTGACGATCCTAATTACCCGCTGGTGTTTTAGGAAGCCCTGTAAAACCTGTGGTAATGGCCACGCTTCAGGTCAGGTCGACCCCTAGTAGAAAGGAGGAGGAACCCCCATTAACCTTTTCTGATAAACAGATGAGAAAGGCCCAGGCAAAGGACAAATCATTAAAACCTTGCTTTGACAAATTACTAAACAGCCATGCACACCCTAAGAAAGGACAATTTTACTTGAGAGATGGACTGCTCCACAGGAAGGCGGGAGCCGGACCCAAAGGATATGGACAGTTGGTACTCCCAACTCCCTACAGACAAGAAGTGATGGCAAAATCACATGTTGTACCAGACGGTGGACACCAGAGAAATGGGACTACCCGTCAAAGGACATCAGAAAAATTCTATTGGCCCCAAGTAGCTGCTGATATTGCACAATTTGTGAGGGCCTGTGAAAAATGTAGCAAGGTACAGTCCCCAAGTTGGGAAAATCATAATCAGATGCCAGCCAAGCATACTGAAACATATGGGCCTAACATTAACAAGGAAAATAACAATAATAAGGTTGACATAGAGGATAGGTATCCACCTTTCCCCCAACAGTGTTCACCAAAAATATTTAGATTCGCAACTCTGAGAAAGGCATCCAGAGAAAATAGAAATTCAGACCAGTCAACCCAGGAACAGTTTGAAGCCGCATTTAGGGAGCTGGCTGACATTGACATTGAAGATGATCCACCTAAGTTAAAACCGAAACAAATTGTTAACATAAGAACAGTGGGCAGTGGACGAGTGAGCGTATCGGGAAATGCTCACAGCGCTTCACACTATGGCTATTAACTTAGCATTAAAAGGGCTCTGGTGACATTGGTAGTCACCCGACCCCACACCGTCCAAGGGAAATTATTGATCGGACCCTGGATGGAGATAACCCACACATCTTATAGCAATGCTAAGGGCGAATTGATTTCTGATGCAGAAACTCATTTCCCCACATATTATCTTAATTCTCCAGATTGTCGGTAGGCGAAACTATAGTTGGTGAATATAGCCTCCATTTGAGCGGCACATTATAGAACATTATAAATATATTATTAGAAGGGTGTTTCCACATTCAATCCCGCCTGTGATCAGACAAATTGTTGGCTGTGAACATTTCGGAGGAGCAGAGTGTCTCCATTGTTACCTTTTGAATTGAGGATAGTCCGAGTGTTTATTAAGGCTGATCCGGAAATTATTGGATCCCCTCCACAACTCAGATAGCACCATATAGATCAACTCCTCATAACGTAAAAATTGAGGAACATCTAATATTCTCGGGACATGTCGTTGAGCAGACTCAGCGAAGAGAAAATGGTGAATATTGATTGCTAAGCAGTAGTAAGACAAGCCGTAACACTTGCAGCTGTACAGTAACATATCTGAAATGGATACTTGGATTGCAGAGGTCTGAGGTAACCTTCGTCAGTAGTGCTTACTTTGACTTGACCCACCTGCATTAATCCATGAGCAAAATAAAATTAGAGAAACGTTGATGCAGATTTTTAAGCCGCCATCCGTGCGATGAAAATCAAAGAAATCACCAGGCATAGACATAAATTTCTCTATGTATATGTAGAATTATAGACTGACGTATAACGTCTGTTTTAAGAGGGGAGGATTTGTCGTGAAATTCTACATCCACATATATAAATTAAAACGTAAATGCAAAGCCTAACAAATAAATTTAATAAAAGGAAAGAAGAATGGTAAAGAACAGTGCTGTCACAATGACTGTACGCAAAATCCCCCTGTGTTCTCCTTCGTCTGCAAATTGTAACGCTTTCACGTTGATAGTAAAAGCCCACTGTATTATTACCCGCTTTCTTCAATGAAACGTGTACTGTATTTCTTGGAAAAACCTTGAGATACGCAAGCTGATCAATGACCTAAATTTAATATTTCATTCATTCCATTTTATACACGGCGTAACTAAAAGACAGATGGACTAAAGGATAGAGAGAAGGGAGAGGCAGAAAGCAAGGACACATGCAACACTAAACACGCGTCGCGTGATACACAATTGCTGCCATCACGCGTGTAAGGCCACAAGCACTGGCTTTTTTTCAAATCGTCAGTGATAAAAACCCTACCCATACCAGAGTTAGGTTTTAAAATCCTGAAAAACGCTTATTGGGAATTATGACATTATACCGGTTTACGTTTGAAAACATGACAGTACCCAGACACCCTTAAGTTTGGAAGTGAGAAGGTAGTAACAGCACGACTATCCTAGAAGAAAATGCATATTGGCTCCATTAAATTCGTATATTTGGGTTCCTTAGGGTTTGCTGACAAAGAATATGTAAAACGTTACGCAAGTAGTCTAGGAATTACCAAGTTATGGCCAAAATAAAATAGTGGGGGTGCCTGACAGCATGAAATCATTTCTGCTCATAAAATTTTTTTATAACGTGTTTGAAAAAACATTACGTTACGGAAATAGCCTACCATGTTAACTCCTATTTGATTGGAGCGCAACAAATGTAAGACTAAACACGATTGGTCGGGCTATAAATACTATCTTGTGTTGTCAGGGGAAACGTGAAAAGGAGTACTTTTTTGAAAAGATGTGTAGACATGGTTTGATTGGGTAGAGCTGCGAATATACTCAATTCAGAGCGTCTGTTCCTTGCCACATCTTGTAATAAACCTACTAAGAAGCAGTGCGTTGAGCACCAGTGTATATTTTTTATAAAATAAAGCCTGGGACATCGGCAGATCGGAGTTGTGCTATATTCATTGCCAGTCAACGAAACTGTTTATTATTTCCATGAATTGTGGTAAGCTTGAAATATTCAGTATCTTTTAATGAAAATTGAATGTAAATTGATACTTATGTCTGTAGATATGTGTAGTTCAGTAGCGAACATGATGTAAAGCCTATAGTGCTCCAGCCTGAACAGAAGGTGTCGGAGGAAAGTAAAACAGCATGGAATGGCCAAACAGTACACTAACACCTAACTTATTGACTAGAAAGAAATCATGCTGGAATTGCAGAGGCGTAGTAACCATTAGGGAGGGAAATACTGGTATAAAGTATTTCAGATGAAGCTGACAGTTGGCCTAACGCTCTGAACTCAATGTTTGTGATGTATTGTGCTCAGTGTAGAAATAGAGTATAAATTAGTTCTGACGTAGAAGGTACAACCTTCTTGTTTCAGGGACCGTGGTCTTAAAGTTATTGAGCAGCACCTGGTCAGAGCTTTGCTGAAGCCAGAGGCGGACAGCATACTCCTTGGTCCATATAGCAACCAGTGGGGTGGCTCCAGAACTCATTAAAGTAATCGAGCAGAGGAGTCTTTTACTGCAGTCATCACGAAAGATAAGAGAGTGTGGCCATGGAGCTCAACATTATGTACCCCCATCTTAAAATGACATTGTAAAATAAAATTAAGAGGGGAATTTAATTGTTTTAATACCAGGAACTGAGAACATCTCCAATACTAGTTCCAATAGAAACAAACTATTGAAGTCATGATGACAAATACCAACAGAGCTTGAACAAAACAAAACCAGTATTACCTCATATTACTACTACACAACTGACACACATAATAATAATAATAATAATAAATTCTTTAAGCGCCAAACACGGCGCATAAGGCAGAAACCAGTGCTCTCCAGGTTGTTCGTTGTGACGCCACTCCTCTTAGCTCTTGCACATTATTTAGGCCCAACGTTCTTCCTTCTCTTATTATTGTTCTTCTGAGTGTTTCTTTTGGTCTTCCTTTTTTCCGCTTACCCTCAGGAACCCAAGTGAGCGCCTGTAGTGGTATTCTGTTGTTTTGCATTCGTAGGACATGACCGATATATGACCATCGTCTTTTCCTTATATAGTCGGAGACATATTTCTGCCTAGAGTCTTCTCTTATTTGTCGATTAGTCTTGAATTCTTTCCAACTGATGTTCATGAGTTTTCTAAGACATTTGTTCTCGAATGTATTCAGCTTGTTCTCCAATGATTTTGTTATTTTCCAACTCTCACAGCCGTATGTTAACACTGAGATAACATTTGAATTAAACAGACGAAGCTTGGTATGTATATTCAATGACACACATAGGATACTATTAATAATATATGTCACTACAAGATTCATATTAATAAATTCTGTACATATAACTTGTAATTAAAATTGATTGTGATTCCTGGTTCCCTTTGTATTTGAATCAGGACACATATACATTCATGACAGCACTGAATACATATTGTTATTTGAAAAGTTATCAGTGCCTCCTTTAAGATATCCTCGTAGAGTGGTTTATGTATGTGAGTGTCACAGTGTTGTCAAGTGTGGTGGAATAAATTAAATTGTTTATCTGTCTGTTGTTGTTATGACTTACACTTCATCATTCACATACCCTAGACATATAACGTAGTCATCACACTATTCCAGAATAATTCTGACTGAGGTATACATATGTGCAAGTAAGGTTATCTATAATACACTACTCTTATTAGATATAGATACCTTCACAGCTGATCTCAGTCAGTACACTAAGTCCCCTATAAATATTTATAACATCCCACTTCACCACAACATACATACATACATACATACATACATACATACATACATACATACATACATACATACATACATACATACATACATACATACATACATACATACATACATACATACATACATACATACATACATACATACATACATACATACATAC
Organism: Oreohelix idahoensis; assembly: GCA_024509875.1. Taxonomy (NCBI): domain Eukaryota; kingdom Metazoa; phylum Mollusca; class Gastropoda; order Stylommatophora; family Oreohelicidae; genus Oreohelix; species Oreohelix idahoensis. The sequence continues at coordinate 127,150 of JAMPIV010006425.1, forward strand.
ATACATACATACATACATACATACATACATACATACATACATACATACATACATACATACATACATACATACATACATTCATACATACATACATACATACATACATACATACATACATACATACATACATACATACATACATACATACATACATACATACATACATACATACATACATACATACATACATACATACATACATACATACATACATACATACATACATACATACATACATACATACATACATACATACATACATACATACATACATACATACATACATACATACCAACATACATACATACATACATACATACATACATACATACATACATACATACATACATACATACATACATACATACATACATACATACATACATACATACATACATACATACATACATACATACATACATACATACATACATACATACATACATACATACATACATACATAACATACATACATACATACATACATACATACATACATACATACATACATACATACATACATACATACATACATACATACATACATACATACATACATACATACATACATACATACATACATACAACATACATACATACATACATACATACATACATACATACATACATACATACATACATACATACATACATACATACATACATACATACATACATACATACATACATACATACATACATACATACATACATACATACATACATACATACATACATACATACATACATACATACATACATACATACATACATACATACATACATACATACATACATACATACATACATACATACATACATACATACATACATACATACATACATACATACATACATACATACATACATACATACATACATACATACATACATACATACATACATACATACATACATACATACATACATACATACATACATACATACATACATACATACATACATACATACATACATACATACATACATACATACATACATACATACATACATACATACATACATACATACATACATACATACATACATACATACATACATACATACATACATACATACATACATACATACATACATACATACATACATACATACATACATACATACATACAACATACATACATACATACATACATACATACATACATACATACATACATACATACATACATACATACATACATACATACATACATACATACATACATACATACATACATACATACATACATACATACATACATACATACATACATACATACATATAATACATATGTTGATAAAGTACACCAGAACACTCCTAGGCGGGAAGACAGGCGTCTATCATCATCAGTTGACAAGATCCCTATGGTGTTGCCTGCCCCACTGTAGTGTATGGAATGTCAACTTGACCTACGCAGTGTTGTGTAGACATGGATGGAGTGTATAATGTGCGAATGATGATAAGGTTCGTGTTGTTGACAAATGTTCTCTTCTCACACTCATGTATGACCGGAAGTCATCGACACCAACGACTGTGTACCTTTTCTAAAGTTTAATTGGACGTACACACTCGACAGCACAGATAGTGACAAGTCACAGGTTGCCATAATACATCATAGTACAGTGGATAAATGGTCTTGCAATGTTACATGGGCACTCATGTAGAATAATGGTATAATGGACTGTCAATAGCCAAGCACTCAGTATCGCCCATACATATATCATCTGACGTCACTGACTGAGCACGTCAGCTTGTAAACAATATTTCAGATGACTGTGTACCTTTTCTAAAGTTTAATTGGACGTACACACTCGACAGCACAGATAGTGACAAATCACAGGTTGCCATAATACATCATAGTACAGTGGACAAATGGTCTTGCAATGTTACATGGGCACTCATGTAGAATAATGGTATAATGGACTGTCAATAGCCAAGCACTCAGTATCGCCCATACATATATCATCTGACGTCACTGACTGAGCACGTCAGCTTGTAAACAATATTTCAGATGACTTCTAAACCTAATCTCGTTTAGCAACGATTCTTCAACATAATGTTCAGCACATATTTTTCCATATAATAATATTGAACCGCTAACAATGGGTTCTCATGTGTAGCAGTGATCTCTGGACTGATCAAGCGATAATACGGGCATCCCTTTTCTCTTCTTGAAAGTCCTACATGTTTTGGTTCCAAGATGGCTCCACTCGTGAACTGACACTCACGTTTGAATACAGATAATGAATCTGTTCTAAAGTTAGTCATTCATACAACATTTCGTTGCTCTGTAGATTTGGTCATGAACAATAGACTGCATTCTACAGAATATAGTGCTGCTAGGAATCGAAGTCGTTTTTTCATCGAGTCAAATATATTCTCTTAAACATTCAAATCGTAATTATCGACAATGGTGGCTTCGATCGAGAGTTCATAAGAGTATCTTTGATTACCTTGGTAGAGGGAATATGAAACTGCCATTCCTTGGCAAGATGAATAAACACTGGGGTAAAGCATACACGATAGGTCTAGACGACTATCACTTTCCCCAAAACCACTGAGATCACTTTTTCAAGGCATCAAGCCGACATAGCAAAACACACACAGTCCCTATCAGGACGAAGCCAAATCACCCCACTCAAGCGACACATCCGCCGAATAGCCTTTGACCTCTCTAGAGACAACAGAACATATAGTTCGACTTAGATATGTAAAGATATACAGATATAAGACAGACTTGTCCTACTCAGACAAACAATACACATAAATTCAGGCCATAGATATTCTGAAGCAAGAACAATCTATTATTACCCAAACAACGAATAAATCGCAGTAAAATGTATTTATCCGCGGAGTTCAAGGGAAGTAACTCAATAATGACTTTCCCTTAAGCACTAAAAAATTACCTGTGTATAATATTGTAAGATATCAAAGACTGCACGTAACACATACATACATACATACATACATACATACATACATACATACATACATACATACATACATACATACATACATACATACATACATACATACATACATACATACATACATATCAGAATCTTTATTCTCCAAAAATACATTAATATGTACAGACATGATATAATAGATACAACATGGCATAAAGGAGAATCATTAGAATTTACATAAAGTGTTGAAGACGTCTCACGTAGTTCTATGTGGGTGTTTTTACATCTAATGTTTGTGTTACACATACATAACAATCTTTAAGCTTTCTAAAAGACATTGGCATACAATGATACGATATGATGTGATATAACCTGCCAAAAATGAGTATTATTGAAATTTACAGAATGTGTGTGGAATACCATTCAAGTAGAGCAATATGGTGTTTTTACATGGGGGTGTTATCAGAATTTTTGTTTGCCATAACAAGCTTTGACATACATACATACATACATGCATGCATGCATGCATGCATGCCTGCCTGCCTGCCTGCCTGCCTGCCTGCACGCACGCATGCATGCATGCATACATACATACATACATACATACATACATACATACATACATACATACATACATACATACATACATACATACATACATACATACATACATATATACATATATGTATATATATATATATACCGTTCAAAAAAAGAAATGCATAGCTACTGAAGGCACACACATAGTCATAATTTTGACATTCAATAACTTTTTTAATTTAATGAGTTAATTGTTCAAATTGCACAAAAGAATACCTTAGGGTTCACCCAATTAATTGACAGTTGTTTTGCATCTGGGTCACGAGAGTTTTTTGGCGAACGGGCTTTCCCGTTAGTATGGTGTGTGGCCTCCTCTTGCATCGATCAGCGACTGGCATCTCCTGGGCATGGATGCGATCAGACGTCTGATGTGGGCCTGTGGGATGGCTGCCCACTCTTCCTGGAGTGCTTGGAACAGATCACGACGATTGGCTGGAGCAACGTCTCGGCGACAAACACGTCTATGCAGCTCATCCCACAGGTGCTCAGTCGGACTCATGTCTAGAGACAGGGATGGCCACGGAAGGGTGAGAATGTTGTTGGCAGTCAGGAACTGCGTGGTCAACCGTGCACAATGGGGTCTGGCGTTGCCCTGTTGAAACACAGACCTTTGGGCAGCCAAAAGTGGAAGGACATGGGGTCGAAGAATTTCATTGACGTATCGTTGAGCATTCAAGCCTCCTTCAATGTGCACCAATTGACTCCTTTCGTTGTAACTGATCTTTTCCCACACCATTGCACCTCCACCACCGTGCGGCGGAGCTTCATCAACGCAATTGTGGGCAAAACGTTCATTTCGCCTACGGTAGACCCTACGCCGTCTATCGTGACGCTGCAACAAAAAGAACGATTCGTCACTAAACCAGACACGTCGCCATTGATTGTCAGCTGCCCAAGGACGATGCTGGTTGGCCCATAGAAGTCGATTTTGGCGATGGCGGCGAGTAAGGACAGGTCCTCGGTGAGGTCGTTGTGCCCAAAGTCCAGCGTCATGCAGTCTATTCCGGACAGTTTGTTCAGACACATAACGTCCTGCAGGCAATGACTGGGCAGTTGAGGAAGCTGTTGTAAACCTGTCTCTGAGGTGACGAAGCCGAATAAAGCGATCCTCCGCTGTTGTTGCCACTCTGGGTCGTCCACTGCGATGCCGGTCTTCAACTGAGACAGTGGCTTGGAACCGGTGCCAAAGTCGACTGTTGGTACTCTGATGCACGTTTAGATGCCTGGCAACCCGACTTTGACTTTGCCTGCATGCAGTCGGCCAATAGCAATGTTCCTTAAATTTATCGATAGAAACGCCATAAATGTCTGCTTAAAAATGAACTGAATTTTTTGTGTGTAGCGTTATCCTTTTATACGGTTTCAGTTGCGTAGTCAGTGAATAGTGTCCACCCCAAATTTTGTTGCTTTCACGTGCGCGCAACATGAGCTGTGGTCAAAAATTCCGTCATAAACACTATTGACCACTGCGTTGTAACGATTACAAAAACGAACGCAATTCAGGTCAACCCGTGCATTTGACACTGTAAAGAACATTTGAGGCTGGTTTTTATATACCCTAGCACTAAATTTTACTTACAAAGTCATAAAAACGCGCCCTCGGATAACTATGCGTTTCTTTTTTTGAACAGTATGTGTGTGTGTGTATATATATATATATATATATATATATATATCGGGCAGATAGGGCTCGTGATCCTTGGTTGGTAGCTTATCTAAGAGAAGGAACTCTGAATTCAAACCACCGCTGCCTTGCGGAAATATCCATTTATGGAATTGGCTTCGGGAGTAAACCCTGAGGATAAATCCGGAGTCGGAGTCCCTAAGGCAGTCTAATGTTGATTCGACATTATTCTGGCAACTCTTGCGACGTGGCTGGTACCAAACTGTATCGGCTACTGCCGTTCCTTTGGATCTACCAGCTGTGTGGAGAGGGGGAACATGCTGCATGGGCAACAGCTTGATCTTCATAATTGTGCCCAAGCTCGCGCCTTGGAGAGGACACTCCAGCTTCACCCTATAGGTGTCGGCAAAACACGGGAAGTAGCAGTTACCGGTTACAAGCATTTTGCACAAGTGGCGTAGGGCATGGCGCCAGGGGCTACTTCCGACAGTGGGAGAGGTTCTAGGATCTCACTGGACAGCTACCGCCCGCTTCAAGCTGGGTAGCCCTCAGTCAATAAGGTGTTGTCCCGCCACTGTCTGCTTTCCCCATTGGGAGCATGGGGATTAGGGTCAAACCCGAACTGTGAACAGAAAATCTTGCACCAAGCAATTATCAGAATAATAGAAATAAGCAAACTCTCAGATTGGGATGCTGGAACGTCCGGACTATGTTGACTGGACTATCCGAAAACCTACAGGACGTAAACGATGTAAGGAAGACAGCCAATTAATGATGAGCTTAAACGACTTCAGGTGGATATAGCTGCACTTCAGGAAACGCGCCTGGTGGGCTCTGGAAAGGTGAGCGAAAAGGACTACACATTTTATTGGCATGGGAAAGATCTTAATAAAACTAGAGAACACGGAGTAGGTTTTGCGGTTAAAAAAATCGCTAACTAAAATGGTTGAACCAGGCAAGAATGGATCAGAACGCCTGTTAACGCTCCGCCTGCAAACTAGCACAGGTTCCATCACCCTTGTCAGTGTGTATGCTCCTACTCTGTACTCTGCCTCAGAAGCTAAAGATGAGTTCTACGAGAATCTAGCAGCAGTCATCAAAAGCATACCTAGGCAAGAACAGCTTGTTCTCCTTGGTGACTTTAACGCTAGAGTGGGTGCCGATAATGTTTCATGGCCTTCATGTCTGGGCAGGTTTGGTATTGGCAAGATGAATGAAAATGGACAACGGCTCTTAGAGTTGTGTGTCCACCATGACCTCTGCGTGACCAACACCTACTTTCAGACAAAACCCCAGCATAAGGTGTCATGGAGACACCCACGATCCAAGCACTGGCACCAACTGGACCTGATTCTCGTCAGAAGGCCACTTCTTAGGTCTGTGCTCTCCACGCGCTCGTACCATAGTGCAGACTGTGATACAGATCACTCCTTAGTTTGCTGCAAAATCAGAGCACAACCAAGAAAACTCTATCGTGTCAGACATGAAGGGAAACCACGCATTGATACCAGCAAGATGTCAGACCCTGTCATGATCGCTCAATTTACTGCGATCTTCAAGAAAGAGCTCAGCAGCACTCAGCATGGTGATACTATTACAGAGAACTGGGAGCATCTACGGAACACCATTCAAAGTACTGCACTTGCTACCTTTGGTAAGAAAACGGCAGTCAAATGACTGGTTTGATGCTTCATCAGATGTGATGGCACCTGCCATTGAAGCTAAGCGCAGTGCTATGAATGAATACAAATATTCACCAAGTGCCAGAACCCTACAGATCCTGAAGGCTAAGAGAAGCAAAGTTCAACAAACTGCTCGACGCTGTACAAATGACTATTGGCTCCAGCTCATTGAGAGCATCCAGATCGCAGCGCAAACAGGCAACATTAAACAAATGTATGACGGTATAAAGAAAGCACTTGGCCCCCAAAAATGTAAGACAGCACCGCTAAAAACCATCAGCGGAGAGAAGCTAACCGATAAGGGTAAGCAGATGGAGAGGTGGGTCGAGCACTACTCTGAGCTTTACGCTAGAGAAAATACCGTTACGCCTGCAGCCCTTGATGCCGTCAAATGTCTGCCAACTATGGAGGAGCTGGATGCCGAACCAACATTAGAGGAACTCAGCAAGGCCAATGATAGCTTGGCCTCTGGCAAAGCACCAGGCAGTGATGGGATTCCTCCTGATTTAATCAAATGCTGTAAGAGCACGCTATTACATCCCCTGCATAGGATGCTGTGCCAGTGCTGGGAAGAGACAACTATTCCTCAAGACATGCGAGATGCCAAGATTGTAACACTGTATAAAAATAAAGGAGACAGAAGTGATTGCAATAACTACAGAGGCATCTCTCTTCTTAGTATTGTTGGTAAGGTTTTTGCCAAAGTCATCTTAATGCGACTACACAAGTTAGCTGAGCGCATATATCCAGAGTCACAGTGTGGATTCCGAGCTGGTAGATCAACAACAGACATGATCTTCTCTCTCCGCCAGCTTCAGGAAAAATCAAGAGAGCAGAAAAGACCATTATATATCGCCTTTATAGACCTCACAAAAGCATTCGACCTGGTTAGTAGGGATCTTCTTCTCTTCTTTGATCCTTAACCACCGACCGTCAAAGCAGTCAGTGGCCATCACGCCTAGTGGCGTCTTGTAGGGCAACAACAAATTGATTCCACTTTGCACGGTCGGTGGCCATCCTTCGTACATTGCCCCAACTCTGGTTCATTCTTTGCATCTCAGCCTCCACAGTCCTCCGCCAAGTTGTTTTTGGTCGGCCTCTCTTTCGCTTTCCTTCAGGGGTCCAAAACATGGCTGTTCTTGTGATGGCATCGGGGTCTCTTCTGAGGACATGACCAACCCAGCTCCAGCGTCTGCCAGCTATGATGGTGTGCATGTCCTCTTGCTTGCTACGAGTAAGCAGATCTTGGTTGGTGATGGTATTCGGCCAAAAGATGCGGTGAATTTTTCTTAGGCATGTTGTGTGAAAAGAGGACAATTTTGACATTTCCTTCTCTGTGACTCTCCAGCATTCCGCACCATAGAGAAGCACAGAAAGCACGCAACTCTGGTATAAGCTTAATTTTGTGCTTGTGCTGTATTGGGAGGACTTCCAGATGTTATTTAGGCTAAAGAAGGCTGTTCTTGCCTTATTCATTCTGATGTTGATGTCTTTGCCTGCCCCACCGTCTGGTGTTACTATGCTTCCTAGGTATGTGAAGGTATCTGTCTGTACCAGTTGCTGATTCCTTGCTGATATGGGCTCAGGGTTGCTCACATTGAGCGTCATGACCTCTGACTTCTTTAAATTGATGTTCAAGCCCACCTGCTGGCTAATTTTATTAAGTCTATACGTTTTTTCCTGGATGTGTTGATGTGTATGTGCCAGCAGTGCAATGTCATCTGCATATTCCAGATCTTCCAATGTAGAAAATGTAGTCCATTTTATTCCTCTTGGACTGCCCTCTGTTGTCTGGCGCATCACCCAGTCTATGACTGTTAAAAATAGAGTGGTTGATAAGGGGCATCCCTGTCGTACTCCTGTCTTCACCTCGAAGGTTAGGTTGCTCTGCCCAACACTACACGTAAAGTTGGCATAGAGGCTTTTTATGATTGACACAATGCAGCTTGGAATTCCATAAGCCCTCAGTATTTTCCATAAACTGTCCCTATGTATGCTGTCAAAAGCCTTTTCAAAATCAACAAAATTTATGTAAAGCTGTCTTTGCCATTCTGAGCACTGCACTATAATGTTCCTGAGAGTGAATATATGGTCTACATATCTTCTGTTCTTTCTAAATCCTGCTTGTTCTTTCCTCAGTTTGTAGTCTACTGCCTTTGAAATTCTCTGTATAATTATCCTGCCTAGTATTTTGCTGGGAACTGAGAGAAGAGTGATTCCTCTCCAATTATTGCAGTCTGCAAGATCTCCCTTCTTGGGCAATTTGACAATTATTCCTTTGTTCCACTCTGATGGTGTTGTCCCCGTTTTCCACACTTGTGCAAATAGTGGTTCTAATAGTTCTGCTGCTAGCTCAGGGTCTGTCTTAAATAGCTCTGCATTATCATGGCCCGGAGCTTTACCGTTCTTTAACCCTTTGACTGCTGTGATGATTTCTTCTTTTCGTGGAATGTCTGTATTTACATCTAGATCGTTTTCAGCCTCAGGAACATTCAATTGTGTCTCTGGTATTTCCTTGTTCAGCGTTTCTCTGAAGTGCTCTGCCCATCTTGTTTCCTGTCCCTCTGCTGCCTTGATGAGATTTCCTTGCTTATCTCTTACTAATGTAATATTGTTTGCACCTCGTTTTCCGCTGATGAATTTAGTTATTTTGTATACTGTGCTTTGTTCATTTCTCAGTGCTGCCTCTTCTGCCTGTTTTGCAAGATCGTCTATGAAATTCCTTTTGTTGGCTCGGGTTTGGCGTTTAACTTCCCTGTCCAGCTGGCTGTACTGTTCGCTATATAGTTGCTTTAACCCGGGGGACTTCGCTTCTGTTTTCTTTCTTTTCATTTCCTTTCTCATCTTTATGGTGTTTAGTGTTTCTGGTGTTATCCAATTTTGCTTCTTCCTTTCCTGGAATCCTAAGCATGATTTGCTACTTTCCTTATATATTGTTGAAATGGTGTTAAAATTCTGGTCTATATCATCAGTCAATGTCTTTTCCTGGATTTTGGCAAATTGATATCGTTTCTTAATGTCGGCCGCAAAAGCTTTTCTGGTAAGGGGATCATACAATTTGCTGATGTCAAACCTTTTCTGTGTAGTTACAGTTGGTCCAGCCCTTCTTAGTTTCACTTTCAGTTTTGCTACTACTAAATGGTGATCACTTCCCACATCTGCACCTCTTCTTACTTTCACATCTTGTAATGCATGTCTCCATCTGCCGTTAACCATGATGTGGTCTATCTGGTTTCTGTCCCGACCATTTGGTGATTCCCATGTTAACTTGTGAATTTCCTTATGTGGGAAAAGTGTTCCTCCAATGACCAGGTTGTTAATGCTGCAGAAACTTATTAGCTTATCCCCATTTTCGTTTGCTGTTCCGCTGCCGCATTTCCCCATTGTTCTTTCATTATATGTATTGTGTGTACCAACTTTCGCATTGAGGTCTCCCATTACTATAACAAGATCATATCTAGGTGTGTCTTCCATTTCTTTCTGCAGTTGTTGATAGAATTCATCCTTGACCTCCTCATCGCTATCATTCGTTGGTGCGTAGCATTGTATTATAGTAGTGTTGGTGAATCTCCCTCTCAATCTCAATCGTATCAGTCTGTTGTTGATGGGTTTCCATTCCAGTAATGTCCTTTTTATCCCTTTCTGTAGAATAATGGCTACGCCTTCACTGTGCTGTCCATCCTCTCTTCCAGAGTAAAGTACTGTTTCTCCTGTTGCTGTTTTAACTTTTCCTGCCCCTGTCCATCTGCTCTCACTTATCCCCAGGATGTGTAACCTATAGTTTCTCATTTCTGCCGTGACCTGTCTTAGTTTACCTGTCTCGTACATTGTCCTGACATTCCAAAGTCCTATTCTTGTATCCTGTTTTGCGGTCAGGACATCCGTTTTCATGTCAGTGGCTTCCTTTCGGCTTTCACCACTGACAGTCATACGAGCCAGAGACTCCGAATGTCCATCGCGCAGCAAAGTTTGTTCATTTGATGTTGTTTCCGTAACTTCATTATTTTTTTTACATAGACAGGGGTGTCAGCCCTATGCTGAAACCCCCAACCTGGAGGACCAGGGTACCAGCTTTTGTCTGACCCCTACCCACGCAGACCAGGTTAGTAGGGATGGACTCTTCAAAATCCTCCTGAAAATAGGCTGCCCTTCTAAAATGCTGGAAATGATAAAGTCATTCAAAGACGACATGAAGGGAACAGTCCAATATGCTGGAAGCACGTCACAGCCCTTTGACATACGAAGTGGCGTTAAACAAGGCTGTGTTCTGGCTCCGACCCTCTTCGGGATCTTCTTTTCCTTACTCTTGAAACATGCATTCAGAGATGCAACTGAAGGAATATGCCTTCACACTAGGTCAGATGGCCGTCTGTTTAATCTTTCAAGGCTGAAGGCAAAAACAAAAATCAGAAGGGTCACTATAAGAGACTTGTTGTTCGCTGATGACGCTGCAATCGTCACTCAAAGCCAACAGGAGCTTCAGAACTTGATGAATCACTTCACTAAGCATGCAAGGACTTTGGCCTCACAATATGTCTAAAGAAAACGAATGTGCTGAGTCAAGATGCGGGTGCTGCACCAGTTATCACTATCGATAACTATGAATTGGCAGTGGTGCACCACTTCACATACCTAGGGTCTACCATCAATGACAAACTCTCACTGGATACAGAAATCGACAGCCGCATTGGCAAAGCTGCAGCTACCTTTGCCCGCCTCACATCGCGTGTTTGGGGACACTCCAAACTCACAATGAAGACCAAAGCTGCGGTATATAATGCCTGCGTCACCAGCACACTCCTATATGGCAGCGAGACCTGGACGACCTAGGCTAAGCAAGAAAGAAGGCTCAATACCTTCCATTTACGGTGTCTACGCCGCATCCTCGGCATCTCGTGGAAAAATAAAGTGACAAATGTCGAGGTGTTGTCACGTGCTGGCCTTCAAAGTATGTATACACTGCTTAGACAGCGCAGACTTCGCTGGCTTGGCCTTGTTCGCCGCATGGAAGATGGTCGCATCCCAAAAGATATCTTCTACGGACAATTAGCAGATGGCAAGAGAACAGTTGGGCGACCACAGCTGAGGTTCAAAGATGTATGCAAGAGAGATATGAGGGCACTGGACATGGATCCAGCAGCATGGGAGGATGAAGCTGCCGATCGCACTAAGTGGCGATGCTATTTACGGCGCCACCTCAGATTGGGCGAAGAGAGGCTGACACAACACGCAGAGGAGGGGAGAAAACGTCGAAAGGAGCACAAGGAAAATAAGCAGCTGGGGGCTTTCACCTCAGGGGCGCATTCCCATAGTCAGTTATGACTGAAGGGGCTATTATTATTATTATTATTATAATATATATATATATATATATATATATATATATATATATATATATATATATATATATATATATATATATATATATATATATATATAAAATCCTATAAATATAGAAGTGTAAAGAATAGATAGACCTAGGGAACTGCATAATATCTTCTTCTTCTTCGATCCTTAACCACCGACCGTCAAAGCAGTCAGTGGCCATCACGCCTAGTGACGTCTTGTAGGGCAACAACAAATTGATTCCACTTTGCACGGTCGGTGGCCATCCTTCGTAGTGTGCCCCAACTCTGGTTCATTCTTTGCATCTCAGCCTCCACAGTCCTCCGCCAAGTTGTTTTTGGTCGGCCTCTCTTTCGCTTTCCTTCAGGGGTCCAAAACATAGCTGTTCTTGTGATGGCATCGGGGTCTCTTCTGAGGACATGACCAACCCAGCTCCAGCGTCTGCCAGCTATGATGGTGTGCATGTCCTCTTGCTACGAGTAAGCAGATCTTGGTTGGTGATGGTATTCGGCCAAAAGATGCGGTGAATTTTTCTTAGGCATGTTGTGTGAAAAGAGGACAATTTTGACATTTCCTTCTCTGTGACTCTCCAGCATTCCGCACCATAGAGAAGCACAGAAAGCACCAGGACAGGGAAGTTAAACGCCAAACCCGAGCCAACAAAAGGAATTTCCTAGACGATCTTGCATAATATAGTCAAACAATATTTAACACGAACAAATGTTAATATTAGTGGCTGGGAATGTGAATGTCTGATGCTGTTCTTACAATGCATATGACTTTTAACAGATGAAAGTCAATTAAATATTTGTTAAAGTCAGTTATATAACTGGAACCACCAGGCCTTTACACCCCTACATTTTAATATTATTCTTGTTCAGAGTTTCTTCTTGATTTTGTTTGTTTTATTGTTTTGTTTTTGTTTATTTATTTAACGTATTAGCATAATTGTGATTGTCCCTATTTACAACGATTTGACAAATGTGATGCCACTTTCTCATATCGGCAGTTGTTCATATTTTTTGGAATTGAAAACAATATATATCCTAATTATAACCCATCAGAGGGGAAACGGGATATTTGTCATAATTAATTTAAAAAAAAAAAATCTTACTCGATGCTTATTCTCGCTACTAGCCCTAGTATTGTCCAGCCGAAAATTGCGTCCACCTCGTTCAGCCTCGTTTTCGATTCTGACATAGTTGGCGTAACTCTCTATAGAACTAGGGGCTCTAGTGCCTACCAGCCTAGGGAAAGTCACTCTTCAGCTGTGTGCTCAAGCATTACGTCTTTAAATGAAACTCGAACACGGCTGAGAACAAGGCAAACTGGCCACTCCCCCTTGACCTGGGCCTTTCATTGTGCCTCTCGTCCCTTTCTTTACTTACTTATTTGTTCCTCTTCTACCATGAGGTGTGGAGGTTTGTACGAGAGAGCGCCTTTCTATTATATCGGCTGTCTTCCTCCTGGCTTGGTTCTATTCTAGTCCTCGGACCTTCAAAGATTGTCTAATTTTGTCCTCCTAGCGGACTTTGGGTCGTCCTGGAGGTCTAAATTCCTGGCTCTTAGTTTCCCATGCTTATCGTGGTAGCCGATCTTCTCCCATTCTGCAGACATGGCCAAACCATCTCAGTTGGGACTGTTCTACTTAGGTCTGCAGGTGTTGGGTTTTAGGCCTTGACGTATCATCTGGTTGCGGACCATGTCTCTTCTTGTTACTTCAACCACCTTCCTCAGATACCTCATTTCTGAGGTTTTTATCTGGCATTTGTGGGTTGTAGTCATTGCCCATGACTCGCATCCATACATCAAGACTGGTACATAAGTGGAGCATTATACAGCGGTCTTCTTACCAACTTCTCTTTTGCTGTTGAATCATCGATATATGGCTTGAAAAAGTCTCCCAGCTGCTGCTCCTCAGTGGCCAACTCTTCTTTGATGCCTCCCTTCCGGTCTATGAAATCTCCAAAGTATTTAAAGTGGTCGACCTGCTTCAGGACCTGTTCTCCCAGCTTAATCTTGTGTCTTCTTTCCTGGGGGGGGGGGGGGGGGGGGGGGGGGGGGGGGGGGGGGGGGGGGGGGGGGGGGGGGGGGGGGGGGGGGGGGGGGGGGGGGGGGGGGGGGGGGGGGGGGGGGGGGGGGGGGGGGGGGGGGGGGGGGGGGGGGGGGGGGGGGGGGGGGGGGGGGGGGGGGGGGGGGGGGGGGGGGGGGGGGGGGGGGGGGGGGGGGGGGGGGGGGGGGGGGGGGGGGGGGGGGGGGGGGGGGGGGGGGGGGGGGGGGGGGGGGGGGGGGGGGGGGGGGGGGGGGGGGGGGGGGGGGGGGGGGGGGGGGGGGGGGGGGGGGGGGGGGGGGGGGGGGGGGGGGGGGGGGGGGGGGGGGGGGGGGGGGGGGGGGGGGGGGGGGGGGGGGGGGGGGGGGGGGGGGGGGGGGGGGGGGGGGGGGGGGGGGGGGGGGGGGGGGGGGGGGGGGGGGGGGGGGGGGGGGGGGGGGGGGGGGGGGGGGGGGGGGGGGGGGGGGGGGGGGGGGGGGGGGGGGGGGGGGGGGGGGGGGGGGGGGGGGGGGGGGGGGGGGGGGGGGGGGGGGGGGGGGGGGGGGGGGGGGGGGGGGGGGGGGGGGGGGGGGGGGGGGGGGGGGGGGGGGGGGGGGGGGGGGGGGGGGGGGGGGGGGGGGGGGGGGGGGGGGGGGGGGGGGGGGGGGGGGGGGGGGGGGGGGGGGGGGGGGGGGGGGGGGGGGGGGGGGGGGGGGGGGGGGGGGGGGGGGGGGGGGGGGGGGGGGGGGGGGGGGGGGGGGGGGGGGGGGGGGGGGGGGGGGGGGGGGGGGGGGGGGGGGGGGGGGGGGGGGGGGGGGGGGGGGGGGGGGGGGGGGGGGGGGGGGGGGGTGGGGGGGGGGGGGGGGGGGTGGGGGGGGGGGGGGGGGGGGGGGGGGGGGGGGGGGGGGGGGGGGGGGGGGGGGGGGGGGGGGGGGGGGGGGGGGGGGGGGGGGGGGGGGGGGGGGGGGGGGGGGGGGGGGGGGGGGGGGGGGGGGGGGGGGGGGGGGGGGGGGGGGGGGGGGGGGGGGGGGGGGGGGGGGGGGGGGGGGGGGGGGGGGGGGGGGGGGGGGGGGGGGGGGGGGGGNGTGGGGGGGGGGGGGGGGGCGGGGGGGGGCGGGGGGGGGGGGGGGGGGGGGGGGGGGGGGGGGGGGGGGGGAGGGGGGGGGGGGGGGTGGGGGGGGGGGGGGGGGGGGGGGGTGAGGAGGGGGGGGGGGTGGGGTGTGGGGGGGGGGGGGGGGTGGGGGGGGGGGGGAGGGGTGGGGGGGGGGGCCGCGGCCAGACGATACGTCAAGGCCTAAAATCCCACCCCCTGCAGACCCAAGTAGAACCAGTCCCAACTAAGATGTTTTGGCCATGTCTGAGGAGTGGGAGAGAATCGGCTGCCACGACAAGCGTGGGAAACAAAGAGCTCGGGATTCAGAATCCTAAGACGACCCAGAGTCCGTTGGGAGGACAACATTAGACAAACTTTGAAGGACCGAGGACTAGAATGGAACCAGGCCAGGAGGAAGACAACCGATAGGATAGTCTGGCGCTCTCTCTTCCAAACCTCTACACCTCACGGTAGAAGGGGAACGACTAAGTAAGTAAGTAAGTGTATATGATAGCTAGCAAAGTCTCACTGGAGCTAGGCGAAAAACTATAAATAAAACTAATAAGGAGATAAAAATTGTTGTATTTGATTGCTGGTATAGTCGTCAATGGAACTTGGCGATATCATACATCTAAACCTAAGAAATAAGTAGATACAAATTGTTGTACATGATAGCTATAAAAGTTGTCACTGGAGCTTGGCGATAAACTGTATCTAAAACTAAGACATGAGGGGATAAAAATAGTAGTATATTATAGCTGGTGAAGTCGTCACTTGCTAAAAACTGTATTTAAAACTAAGACATAAGGAGATACAAATTGTTATATATGATAGTTAGTCTAGTCGTCACTGGAGTTTGACGATGAACTATATCTAAAACTAAGAAGTAAGCAAGATACAAATTGTTGTATATGTGATATGGTCTCTTCTTTGGTCACCACGTTAATAAAGCTGGTATTGGTGTAGATGGTCAACTCAAAACCGACACAGTGTTGGGCATACAGGTCACCTTGTCCAAAACGTAAAGAGGCCCCGACAAGGATGTAATGTTGACTAGAAGATCAAACACTCACTCACGCGTAGCTAGAATTTAATGATGCAGACTACTGTGGTCGTTTCATACTGTTTAATTGGACACACACACTTGGACAGTACGGGTATAGTTACAGGAAAACAGGTCGACATATATCATCATACTGTTGATCAATGGTCTACAATCTTAAGTTGGCATTCCTGTTGAAGAACATTACAATGGAACGTCCGTAGACAAGCACTTAGATTTCCACTGTTTATAAATATAATCATCAGGCCTTACTGACCGATCATGTCAGTTAATAAATAATGTTCAAGCATGACTCCTAGACAGAACCTTTTTTCTAGCGAAGATTCCTTTAGGTAAAGTTCAGCAAATATTTCTGGAGACAATGTTAACCCACCAGGATTGGGTTTTCTTTATAACTGTGATCTCTTAATCATCACCTGATAATAAGGGGCATCCCTGTTCTCTGATCGATGATCGACAAAAAATAGGATCCAAAATGGCTTCTGGTTCCAGTGCGCATTACTCACTATACAGATGCATAGTACAGCTTCAATAAAGCTTTGTTCATGAACACAAATGTTTCTACAAGAATAAGCATATTCTTTCATCATAACTGCTGCATACAATCATATTCAGTGCTGCTAGGTAACATGTCATCCCGACATATTGATATAGATAATCATCATGTAGACGTCTGCCCATCTAAGCCTAGCAAGGAAAAAGTTCAGCAAAAAGTTCTTTTACCTGGGCATGGGAAATACACTAGCAGAACACATACGCCCTCTCCTGGCGTTACAGAATAAACACTGGGGAACTCATAGACTTAATAATCATATCAGAAACTATCTTCTTCCCCATAATAGATCACAGAATCAACAAACTTCGGACTGGTCTCCGACATGGCATTCACCAGGCTCCATCATCACGGAAGACCCTTTGCGTCCCCGCATGCGCAGAAACTCCCTGACCCCAAAGTTCAGTACAAGGAAAAAGTCCCACTTAGACATACAAAGATATCACGATATAAGACCGAATCGTCTTAAATAGACAAGGAGTAAACATAGACTCGGACCGTAAACATTCCTGCATAAACCTAAGCAAGAACAATCTGTATTCATATGCCAAATTCGATATTCAGGGGAGATAACCGATATAACAAAAGTATCAATCAATCATGGGTGATACATCTTTGGCCAGGAAAGCATCCTGATTTTCAAAATAAATACTTTCCCTCAGACAAATAGATATTATAATAACTACATACATTGCCACCAGTAATCTGTTGGTAACAGACTACCGCAACCCCCGGAAAAAAAATGAAGAGCAACATACAATAGGCTCACAACGCATGAATAATGCGCAGATGACAAATAACAGCAATTTATATTGACAAATTAAGGTAAAGTCGAAGCATAGATCGACTTGTGAGAATATATCTCACATCTCAGAGAAAGCATTTCTCTTAAGTATAAATATTTCCAGGGAGGTGCCACCAACGTATACTACAATGCTGGCAATGACACAATGCATATAATAATTTCATATAACAATTTCATATTTAAGCACTATAAGTACATGATTGACAAAGAAGAAAAATCATCAAAGAACAGCGGTGAATATATATATATATATATATATATATATATATATATATGTATATATATATATATATAGATATATATATATATATATATATATATATATCAGTGAACGTAGTGATAGTAGTGATACAATCACTATATTACAAGTTACAATGTGTATCTATCTTGATATAGAAAGGAACTATTATAGACTTAGACGTGTTAAGAAGTCCAAGACCTAACAGTTAGGTGGAATCATGTGGGCATCTAGACAAAATGTCTGCCATCACATTATCTGATCCACGGAAAGCTCGTACCGAGAAATGACAAGGTTGAAGAGCAATGGCGTATCGAGTTGATCTCGAGCTCTTCAAGTTTTTTACTTTGAATAGCCGTAAGAGCTTTCTGGTCAGTTTCCACTATGAAATGCGCGCCAAGAATGAATCTTTGAAGTTTGAGAATAGACCAAACCATCGCCAAAAGTTCACGGTCTAAAACCGAGTAATTCCTTTCTGCAGCATTAAGTTTTCTGGACATATACATTACAGAATGCAGAGTTCCAGAGTACTCTTGCATTAGTGCCGCTCCAATCCCAGTGGATGAAGCGTCACTCCGAAGAAAAAATGTCTTATCTTTAATAGGTAACACTAAAATAGGTGGTGTTGAAAACAATGTTTAAATCTTATCCAAAGAGGATTGGCATTCCTGGGACCAGTGGACCATATTAGGCGACCCTTTCTTTAGCAGTGTAGAAAGAGGTGCCATGATAGAGGATAGATTCGGAATGAATCTTCCATAAAATTGAATAAGACCTAAGAGACTTCGCACTTGCTTTTTAGTCTTAGGAATAGAGATGTTAAGTATCTTAGTGATATTATGGTCCTCTGTCTTTAGGAAACCATGACCGACACGATGGCCTAGGAAAGAAATTTCGCTAAAACCAATGCAGGCTTTAGAGGGTTTCGCTGTCAGGTTATGCTCGCGTAGAGTAGACAGTAATTCAACTAACCCCAAATAGTGATCTTCCCAAGTATCGCTGAAAAGACAGATGTCGTCTAGGTATGCAATGACATCTGACCGATAAGATAGGATTCGACGCATCATGCGTACGAATGTAGCTGGTGCGTTCATAAGGCCGACAGGCATGAAATTCCATTGGAAAAGGCCTCTAGGTGTAGAAAAAGCCGTAAGTGGTTTGGCGCGTTCAGATAAAGGAATTTGCCAATATCCTTTAGACAAGTCAAGTTTAGTGAAAAAATGAGATTTAGAAAGCCTAGTAAGTAGCTCTTCTAGTAAAGGCATAGGTTCAGCATTAAACTTCGTAACTTGATTCAATTTGCGATAGTCAACGCAAAGACGTATGTTATTGTCTTTTTTCTGAACAATAACCATCGGCGAAGAATATGCAGAAGTGGATGGTTCAATTATTTTTAAATCTATCATCTCATCCAACTCCTTCTCAACCTGTGCTTGAAAATGTATAGGGATAGGATAAGGTCTGACCCTAATAGGATTATGGTCAGTTAGAATAATGTCATGTTCAATGACATGAGTTTGTCCAGGGATGTCAGTAAGTACATCCTGAAATGTTTGTAACATAGCCGAAACTTGTCGCTGTTCTCCTAGAGATAAATCAGGAGAGACAGTAACATTTTTCCATGATTCACTAGAATGAAGTGGAATCATCGGAAGCGGAAGATTTACATCTGAAAAACTTGTTTCTTCATCCTGTATTACGGACAGTGATGAGTAATGACCATGTTGGACTGGAGAATCGTCCGTTGCCTGGAAAATAGGCTGTAAATAATCCGGACGTTCATGGAATTCCGTAAGCATATTGATGTGGAAGCTTTTATGCTTTCCATCAATATCGACAATGTAGTCAACATCGGAAATTTTCGAGATTATATCGTATGGACCTTTCCAAGAAATAAGAAGTCTGTTTTCCCTACAAGGTAGCAAAACAAATGCTTTGTCACCAGGACAAAGTTGTCGTAAGGTTATTTTCTTATTGGCAAATTGTCTTGCCTTCTGTTTAGCAAATTCAGAAGAAGAAGTTGCCAATTTGAATGCTTCGATAATCTTTTGTCTCAGCGCGATGACATATTCGTAAGAAGATTTTGTGTCATCGGTAATATTATCAGCGGTAATATTATGAGATCATGAAGCAAAGACATAGGGCCGCACGGTCGCGCGCCAAAGACAAGTTCAAAGGGAGAAAATCCTGTATGTTCATTGGGGACCTCTCTGTAAGCGAAGAGGGCCGCGGGTAAAACCCTGTCCCAATCTTGAGGATGATCCTCAGTTATCTTCCCTAGTAAGTTTTTGAGTGTTCTATTTAGCCGTTCGACCATCCCATTGGACATAGGATGATAGATACTACTCAAAGATCTCTCTATCTGCAGAGTAGACATTACTTGAGACATGGTATCCGATATTAGTTGGGTGCCATGGTCTGATAATATCTCTCCGGGGAATCCCAGACGAGAAAATATGAACCAGAGAGCATCTGCAATATCAGCAGTAGTAATGCTCTTCAGAGGAATAGCCTCTAGCCAACGTGTGCACATATCAACACACGTCAAAATAAACTGATGTCCTCTAGCAGATTTGATCTTAAATGGACCAATGATGTCTATCGCCATTTTCTGAAATGGTCGAATAGGAATGTCTGCAGCCTGAATAGGTGCAGCATGGCGTGGACCTTTGGATTTCACTTCTTGACATACCTTACAAGATCGAGAATAAATCCGTATGTCCTTGTTCACAAAAGGCCAAAAGAAAGCAGCAAGAACTCTTGACTTAGTACGGGAAAAACCCATATGTCCAGCACACTGAGAGTCATGAGCGTGCTGCAAAATTTTAACTCTCAAATTCTTGGGGACAAGAATCTGAGAATGTATTGACGTAGTAGAGTCTTGGACCATACGTACTAGTACGCCATTTTTCATTGTAATCCAAGATTTTCGATTTGTATCTTTATTCAGATCACCTTTTGTTGCAAGAGTGAAGAATTTCTTTAGAGTGGGATCATCTTCTTGCTGTTTTATAAATGAGTCACGAGAAATTACCAAGGGATCATCGTGGTTATGCACTTCAGTATCTTCAGTAGATGAAGTTTGAGGCATATTGAGAGCTTGAGCTCTTGTGACTACAGCATTAGCAATTTGCATGTTTTCTTTTTCCCAAACGGAAATTTGTTGCGGAGTGCATTCTTTGACTCCGTGAATATGACCAATGATGAGATCAGCAATTGGATTCGGCAGAAGACATGCGTGTACATCTCCTGTAAAGAAAGGAGTAGCAATCTTAATGATAGGAGTAGAGTATTTCTCTAAGGTGTCGCCAAATGTTACACATTTAACTACTTTTCCTGTGGCACGAGAAGGATCTACAAGTGACTGTCTAACACCAATTGTGGTGCATCCAGAATCAAAAAGAACTGAGACTGGATTGTCATTTACTAAACCTTTATGTAAGACAAGAGAACCTCTTCCATCATGCGCGACTGACGCAGGAAGAGGATGGCCACAACTTAAAGTGGATATTGTAGTTCGTTCAAATGTTTTGCATTGGGGGCACTGAGATGCTCTCCCAAAATCAAAAGCGGAACATGCCATATTATTAGCATCATTATTATCTTTAGTCTGCCTATAGGCTTCATGGGACTCTTGCTGTGCAGAGTTTGCTTGATAATGTGGTTTATGTTTTTTGTATTGTGATCTACCTCGATTATTATTTCCTCTGTAATCATTATTGTTTCCTCTATTGTAACCCCTATTTGGGTTTGAGTCATAGTTCTCATAATTATATTCATTATAATGAGTATCTCTGTAATTATGATCTTGTTGTCTCCATGATGGATAACTTGGATAGTTTCTATAATGACTTCCTCTATGGAAATTCCTATAATTGTGAACACCCCTGAATCGAGGGCTGTCGTCTCGTCTCCAGTTCTTTGCAGAAGAACCCTGAAATGATTGGTTACCTTGGTTTTGATAACTATTATGGTTACCTTTTTTATCAAACCTGTTTTGTGGTCCCTGAAATTTGTGTGAATAATTAGGATTGTATGGTGTTGCTGAAGCAACTGGCATACTCTCCTTAATCTTAATGTTGCCAAAAGTCACGTCAGGATGTGCAGTGACGTATTGGGAACAATATTCTTCCATTTGTTTTAGTGTTTTGGGCTTACGCTCATGTATAAATTCAAGGAATGGTTTATTTACACATGACATAATCTTATCTCTGAGCAACAAATCCATAAGTGCTTCGTATGTTTTTTCTGTTTTGGATAGCTCAATCCACCGTGTAAATGTAGGATGTGCCTTTGCAATGAATTCTGAGAATTCTACTCCTGCCTCAGGCACCATCGTCTTAAACAAAAGACGATAACCTTCTTCTGTCAATTGATATTTTTTTATCAAGGCTGCTCTAATAACATCATAATTATCCTTATCAGCCTCTTCTACCAAGCTTAAACTTGTAAGAGAATCACCTTTTAAATTTTCTGACAACTGATTAGCATACTGTGATTTATCCACATTATGAGTTCAACAAGAACGTTCAAAACGATCCAGCCAGAATGTAATATCGTCACTGGAAGGATTGAACGGTGGTACCTTGACCTTATAAGTAGAAGGTTTACCATTATTACCAGTTGACTGATTAGCAATACCCATATTTGTCAATTTTAATTTTTCTAACTCAAAAGCTAAAAGTTTTTCCTGATGTTCATGTTCCATCTTAGTTTTTCTCTCAATTCAGCTTCTCTTTCTAATCTTTTTTGCTCAGCGTCTCTGTCTAATCTCTTTTGTTCAGCCTCAGCTTCTCTGTCTAATCTTTTTTGTTCAGCCTCAGCTTCTCTATTTTGTTTTTCCATTTCCATTTGGAATCTCTTTTCGTCCACCTGCATCTGGAGTTTCTTTTGTTCAAATTCTAATTCCAATCTTCTATCCTCAGCTTTTTGTTTTTTTCTCTTCAGCCTTCAGTTTATCAATTTCCAATTTTTGTGCTTTTTCATATTGACTGGTAGCATACTCCTCCAACTTATCACCAGTCTTGCCTAGGGATTTCCCTTGCTCAATAAAGTAATCTAAAGTCGACATAATGTATATTAATATGTGACTAGATACCTGAAATAGCCATAATTAAATATATCTCTAAATAAATGGAAACAAGCTCTTAATAGCTTGAATAACCAGCTCCCTTTATCCCAATCTCTGTGGGAAACAAGCCTTTAAATAAGGTCTTGTATAATCAACTGTGTACCTATACTAATAGCAATTAATCATCAGTTGATTCTTTCTCATAAGTTCACTTCACAGCTAGTAGTGTATGATCAAATATATTTTATATAGCATATGTCAATCAAGAACACAAACAAAACAATTATAAAAGACAACATGAAAACATTCGCAGAAGTCAACTAAAAAAAACTAACTAAAGGAAATCTCACAAAGGATGTGGTGATAACTGCGAAAATGTAACCAAAACAAGTGACGTCACAGTGTATAAACATAAAGATGTATAAAACTGAATGACAGGAAAGAGTAGACCTACAAATACAAACAAATTTAATCAAAACTAAAGAATAGAAACAATGTTACAAAAACAACGAAAAAATAAAAAAAAACCTCGTCACAACTAACAAAAAATAGCAACAAATTGTCGCTAGCAAATTTTCAATTAAGAAAATTGCCCCCTACAGACCACTAATATAAGCCCTATGTTACTTGGGAAATCCTATATTAGTCACCTCACCAACCGCCCACGACATAGACACACAAAAAATATGTAAACATAAATACATATATCATATAAATGGAATGTGTTGTAGCAAAGGTTCAGCTGTTATCTAATGGTGAAGTTTCTAATTTAAAGATAATAAACTGCCACTTTAATAAACACAAAATTTTGAACTAAACTATTACACTGTTCAACATATAGAGTAGTTCAAGAAGCTCCAACGTTGATGGTTCTCATAACTAACACATGTAGGACTTCTGACCTGTTCTGCATTTTTTCCAAAAAAGTTAAACGTATGTTTGCAACTCGCTGTGATGTCCAACGAAAAAAAATGTCAACAAGCGCTGACCTAGTTTCAGTATTCGCTCGATCAGTCACGTGAGGAACTGTTGACAAAGTGTAGACTCTCACTGCTGGTGTGTCGTATCAGGCGTCATGGAAACGATCCGGTATGAGTAGCTGACTTCCATGTGGTGTCTACTGTGCAGGTTAGACACAGAAAGCTGGCCTACCACGTTGATATGGTCTCTTCTTTGGTCACCACGTTAATAAAGCTGGTATTGGTGTAGATGGTCAACTCAAAACCGACACAGTGTTGGGCATACAGGTCACCTTGTCCAAAATGTAAAGAGGCCCCGACAAGGATGTAATGTTGACTAGAAGATCAAACACTCACTCACACGTAGCTAGAAGTTAATGATGCAGACTACTGTGGTCGTTTCATACTGTTTAATTGGACACACACACTTGGACAGTACGGGTATAGTTACAGGAAAACAGGTCGACATATATCATCATACTGTTGATCAATGGTCTACAATCTTAAGTTGGCATTCCTGTTGAAGAACATTACAATGGAACGTCCGTAGACAAGCACTTAGATTTCCACTGTTTATAAATATAATCATCAGGTCTTACTGACCGATCATGTTAGTTAATAAATAATGTTCAAGCATGACTCCTAGACAGAACCTTTTTTCTAGCGAAGATTCCTTTAGGTAAAGTTCAGCAAATATTTCTGGAGACAATGTTAACCCACCAGGATTGGGTTTTCTTTATAACTGTGATCTCTTAATCATCACCTGATAATAAGGGGCATCCCTGTTCTCTGATCAATGATCGACAAAAAATAGGATCCAAAATGGCTTCTGGTTCCAGTGAGCATTACTCACTATACAGATGCATAGTACAGCTTCAATAAAGCTTTGTTCATGAACACAAATGTTTCTACAAGAATCAGCATATTATTTCATCATAACTGGTGCATACAATCATATTCAGTGCTGCTAGGTAACATGTCATCCCGACATATTGATATAGATAATCATCTAAGCCTAGCAAAGAAAAAGTTCAGCAAAAAGTTCTTTTACCTGGGCATGGGAAATACACTAGCAGAACACATACGCCCTCTCCTGGCGTTACAGAATAAACACTGGGGAACTCATAGACTTACTAATCATATCAGAAACTATCTTCTTCCCCATAATAGATCACAGAATCAACAAACTTCGGACTGGTCTCCGACATGGCATTCACCAGGCTCCATCATCACGGAAGACCCTTTTTCGTCCCCGCATGCGCAGAAACTCCCTGACCCCAAAGTTCAGTACAAGGAAAAATAGTCCCACTTAGACATACAAAGATATCACGATATAAGACCGAATCGTCTTAAATAGACAAGGAGTAAACATAGACTCGGACCGTAAACATTCCTGCATAAACCTAAGCAAGAACAATCTGTTTCTGGCCCAACAAGGAACAGACCAACAAAATCTGGATTCATATGCCAAATTCGATATTCAGGGGAGATAACCCATATAACAAAAGTATCAATCAATCATGGGTGATATATCTTTGGCCAGGAAAGCATCCTGATTTTCAAAACAATTACTTTCCCTCAGACAAATAAATATTATAATAACTACATACATTGCCACCAGTAATCTGTTGGTAACAATATGATAGCTAGTATAGTCGTCACTGGAGCTTGACGATAAACTATATCTAAAACGTAGGAATAAGGGAGAAAAAAAATTGTTGGATATGACAGCTAGTATAGTCGTCACCATTTCTCTTTTCTCTCCTTATGAAGCATGGATCCACCACAGCAGCTGGCTCCATCGCAGGCAATTCGCAGGTAAGAATGTATGTCTTCTTGCAGTAATTGTCTCTGTAGCAATTTGTAATATAATGAGGCTGCCAGCCCCGTGTACAAATCTTTTATCAGTAACATTTTTGTAACATGCGTGGGAGATCAGTTGTTTTATTTTCCATTTGTCTCCCCTTTAACACTAATGTCACGAAAGCTGATAAAGGTCACATCAAGAAGCTGCAGTTACTTTCGTGCGGTAGAGCAGTTAACCCCAAAGTGGTACCTGAGGGTACGAAAAACTTTTACATAGGGTATGGGGAATATTTGCTCAATAACAATACCTTCCTATTAAAATATTCCAAAATTAGTAGTGTTGGGGAAAAACGTTGTGGAATGTGGACAAAATGGACAGTCTTGCTCTCAGTCAAACCTTAAGACAGAAACAAACTGGAGGCTGAATATGATGATACGCTGGTATCACTCTCAAAAACTGTACCAAGAATAAAACTGTTGGTGACAAGAAACTCAATCAAGGAACTCATCAATTTATTTGACTGGTAGATGATACTAAAAAATAGTGCTGTGTACTGATTAAAGTTTTCTTTAGGAAAAATTAATTGTTTAATCTATGTATATGTTTTATAATATTCATGTTAAACTATAATTTGCTCTCATATTGAGCAGGGGTGTGGGGAGGTCTACTAAAAGCCAATGGTGTACTCAGATGGTAAAAAGTTGAAAACCCATGGGTTAGAGCTACGGCTGACAGTTACAACAAGCATTGCTCTAACAGCAAGAAATTTGTCTTTGCTACAACTTCGACATTGACTTTTCCTTTTGAAATTCCATGTTGTTTGTAATTTTTGTTTTACGGTATACATTTCGGTTGAGTACCACACCCTATCATGTTTTTATAAGTGTTTTTGTATTTACTTGACAAAATTGGAGCTGGAGTGGACGCAGTATAAAAAGTCAAAGATCATTTTTCCTAAAAGATGCCGAGGATCAATCAAGATTTTCTCTGATATGATAAAATAATGAACCATATCTACACAGGTGCTGGGAATGAAGACCATTGGGTACAGGAGACAGATGGTGAGCAGCATTTTGGAGACCTTGAAATCCCTGCCCCTCCTCTTGTTGTTTACTGTGCTAGTTACCATGTGAGCGCGTTTGACAGAGTTAAGATACAGCTTGATAGCAATACACAGACGACAGGTTAATACTAAGAGAAGGTTGAGTCCTGGTGATGCCGCAAATCCATAGACTAGAGCGTAATAGTTGAGCTCCTTTTCATACCTGACATAAAATTGTGTTCTGTCTATAACAACCTTGGATTTATTGATCTCAAAGTCCGTCACCCAGCTCAGCTGAAAACATGTCCAGCATGGAATAAATCCAAGAAACCGAACCTCATAAAGACAAATGATAAGAACACTTAAATTTTGACTTGTAACTAGCCTAGAAACGTGGAATGGAAATAATATGGCAACGAGCCTTTCTACAGATATGATTCCAGCATGAGTTACGGACACAGACAGCATGCATCATTGAACATAAGCAGGACAGCTGTGGTGAAGGAGTTGCCAGTAGTCGCCAGGGCTAAATCGAAAGATGGGAGAAAACAGTGGGCTCGCATTAGTAGCATGGTTGATAGTAACAAGAGATCAGCGAAAGCTAGAGAGAAGAGCAGGATATTTGTGCTGTCCTTGAAGCCATGGCTGTTGAAGACCACAATGTTGATGACGTTTCCGGTTATGCCAAAACCTGACACAAGAATTACCCCCAGGCAGTTGAAGGTGTAGTCCACGGCTGGCAAGGTGTCCTTGCTGAAGTAGGTGTACTGGGACTGATGTTCAAAGTTACTGCTGTTCATTGTGTAACTTTATAGTTAACGCTGTTTAGGTTGCAAGAACTGTGTTCTGAGTTTGAGCAAGAGATAAATACATGTGACAATGTCTTTGAGTAGTTCATGCAAAAAGTGCGTGTTTCATGTTCATATTGACTTTTTTTTTAATCTTTAAGAATGCAGCTTAAAGAAAACCAATTGTACTTCAAATATTCCTCCTGTGCCCATTCATTTTGTTTTCTTTTCCCTGAGGTACTCAACTGGCCAGTTGTATAGTGTTTAAAAATATTGCTCTTTCAAAATGTCCACGTTGAAATCTAGTGTCAAATAATCACTTTTATTATTCCTGTTACTCGTCTCCATACTTTCTTTTTGGTGTCTTGTCTTGATCCACTACCACTGAGTGTTACCTCTTGGTGATTTTGATGTCATAATGTGACACTGTGTAGTTATGATTATATGTTCAATTATGTCTGTTATAAAGAGTGTTGTCAGTGGTTGAGTTTTTAGTAAGAGGTGACTAGGCTTTTTTTTGTAGTACGTAATATTTTTAGGGGACTGTTACAGTTGTAGTTTTATGTGGTTTACGATATGTGTGTATAATCGTGCTTATATGGAAATGAATGTCATGGGTGTCAAGGCAGTTCATTCAATTGTTAATAAACTTGAGAAGATCTTCGTGGATGGGTCCACATAACGAAACATATTTATTCAGACGACACGCTATTCATTTCATAGGAGTACATGCATCAATAATCATGAGCAAGGCATGGAACGTCTCAGTCAGTTCAGTTCATCTGTACAAATCTAGTCGCTGTACTAGAGATGCCCTCGTGGGGTTAACATCTAAGTAATGTGGACTAGAGGTGACGATGCTAAAATTTGATAGTAGACTTACTTTCTACAATTCACGGAACTTCTCCATAAGTCCGGAGTCATCATAAATAAAAGTGGCGGCCTCCAAAATATATGCCACTTGACAAAGTACTTGAATCCTCTACCGAAAACCGGGAGCTCATAAAACACGTCTGACTTGGACGAATAATTCTAACAGAAGGCACTAGATAACGGTCTGCATAAATTAGTGCAGAACCGAACATGTCATAATCACCTGGTGAAGTAAACCTTATATCGCATTCACATATAATTAAAAATGGTGCAAACAAACATCATGTTGGCCACAAATAGAACCATTACCGCGTATATTGAACTGCTAATGAAACTAAGTATGGCCAACATGTAAAATACATATTATTCTTCTTTAACAATTTCCCAGCACGGTGGGGTAAAAAGAAAAATCATGAAATGACTTTTTTTTCCCAATAAGATCACAAAACATTTACATGAAAAATCACAATTAATGTAAGGAAAAATGGCAAAAAAGTGAACAGACGGCCAGATATGTTTACAATTAACAATGTCAATGGTCGTTGTCCAAAGTAATCGTAAGTCAAAAAGAAATTCAAAGCATTTGTAACAATATAACTAAGGTTGCTAAGTAAGAAAGTCATTAGCGGTCAATAAAGAAGAAATCAGAGTCTATTATAATAACTAGGACAGCGTGGACAAAATAATTTCAAAACAACAGTTAGAATTCAATAAATTAATATGTAACATGAAATAATTAAGGAGGTAGGTGGACAGATGGTGGTTGAGACATAGACAGATTTGGAGACAGACATGGCCAGGGAGCAGTTGGGTGTAGTTTGGGAAATTTTCTCTGTGGGAGAAATGATTTTTTTTAAGGGGAAGGAAGGGGGGAGAGATGTGTGAAAAGTAGCTTGGGTTTTGGGAAGGAAAGTGAGTGCAGAAAAATGGTTTGAGAAAGTTGAATGGAGTCGTTTGGAGACCATTCGTCTTTGTTGAAGGGAAGTGATATGAGTAGAGCTTTGGAAAAAGGGAGGTAAATCTGTGGATCCCTTTTGGGAGATGTAGTGGTTGTTTTAGGGTTAAGCATATCATGTGAGTTCTAAATTATGGTGGGACTAATTTGCATTTAATGATTTTGTAATAAGAATTAAAGAAGATTGTATGGGGTTTGAGTGTACTCAGCAAAGGGAGATAAATGGAAATTACGTCCCTTCAAAGGTTTGGTGAGCGAGCAAAGTAATCACGCACGAGAAAAGTTTTTGTAGGTGAACACATTTTAGGAGAGAATAAGAAAAATGTTTAATCGGGGGATTGATCAGTCTGAATTTGAATGCACTCAGCGTAGGTTAGCAAGTTTGCTAAGAATTAAGATTTGTACAGTGGTGAGCTAGGTTTGTGATGGTTCATGACTCTGGCGAACAAGCCACTAGATGTGGTTGGTTACTGTGGTTACAGGCTGATATCAAGTTGTTGTGCCGAACCTACAAGATGCTCAAGGGCCACTTTTGAAATAGAAATAGATAAAAGCAAGAAAGATGAAGTCGTCATAACAAGTTTTAAATTAACAAGGCATCAAGACATTAGTCAAGACGAACAGGTATGTTGAATACGATAGCAGAGAAGATAGACAATAGATAGGGCAGCGTGGAACAATGATTAATGGATATAAATAAACAGCCTTGGTAGTTAGACCAGTTTATACAGTAAATACCTCAAAACTAGTTCCACCAGACCTAACGTGCCTTATCATGAGTAGTAAACAAAACCAGAGAACAGAAATTTCTTATACAAGCTAGTAAATCTGCGTCAGACTATAAGTGGAGGGATTTGATGGAATGAGAAGAAACTTATTTCTATGGTTTACTAAATGAAATATAATTTATGAACATTGTGGAAGAAGACCCAACTCGATGGAAGGTTGGGCATGAGTGCATTGTTCGACAGATTATGTTTTTTTGATGGATGACTACTGTAAATAAACACCATCTTGTTATTCACTTCCCTGCTTGGTTGAGTGCAGTGCTTTACGATAGAGGTTCTCCATCCATCAATTGTATCTTCGTGTGATGTACTATCATCTAGAGTTATAGACCATAACATCATCAACACATAGCTGCCTACTGTTTTGGGCAGTGAGACGAGTCCACGCTATACAAATACTGTAAACACAAACATCAACCACACCATGTACACACCTCACCCATCCCATGTACACAGCCATCCCATGTACACAGCCATCTCATGTACACATTTCTAATAATGAAAGGAAGAAATGAGATCAAAATCAGAACAACAAGTTTTAAAACTAACAAAATGTAAAGGTAGATCCATAGCAGATACTGCTGTAGGGGAGTGGAGTGTTAGAGACTTCATCATACTAGGTCCAGCGTTATGAGTTTAGCTGACCAGTTCCTGTCCTTGCTGCCTTTTCCTTCCCTAAATCAAGAGCACAGTCTGGTGCTCATTTACAGCATGGTAGATGAGCATGATGATACTGGTTTAGAACACTGTACCTTTGCAGCAGGGAAGAGTTGAGTGCAGATAAAGACAGTGCCATAAGTGGGAAGTTAACATCTATAGATAGACAGGAAAGAGTATCAGAGTGCACCATCAAGACAAGAGACAGAAGATGGAGATATATTCAATGCTAAGATGGCAGTTGATAGATCAAATTGGATACCTTGAGAAAAATGCCACACACTTCTGCATATTCTGAAATAGATTATTTGTTTCATCTGCTTAAAATGTAAAAAAAAAAAAAATTACTTAAAACAAACATTTAAAAAATAATGGACAAAATGCAGCCTGAGAGCACTTTGAAATTCAACTGTGTCTTAATACAGTGTTGTGTCTTTCAGGTCTCAGTTAGTTAGTCTAGGAATGAGAAATTTAAATTAACATTACAGTCTGTGAAAGAAAATACATCATGGGTTGACAATGTACAGACCTACTAGTTAATAAAGAAACACTTGGTACAAAAGCACACATTCTAGTGAGAACTGTGATCAGCAGATGAAGTATCCATGTTGCATAAATTCACTTGGAAATGAAAACAGCTCACAATATACTGACAGTTAAAAATGAGACATGAGATAAATTGATGGAGTTTTTCTAAAACAAACACATACAGCCCCAACTGAGTAGCACTCAAGTGCCCTTTATTCTTATCAGATTTTGATCAAGTCTGAAACTGGACAGTTTTTTTCTGCCTGAATGTTAAATACAAAACATATAAAAATTACCACAGCAATTCTTAAGTTGTATTTTGTGATATATATAGGAACATATTTGCAATTTCAAAAGCTGTAAGAATAGAGATGACAAAATTATTTCTTAGTTCCGACAAGTGTTTTGGCGCGATATACTCCTTTACACTCAAAGGGGGACGGGCCTACTTGGGTCATGACTCCCAAGCGTCTCAGCCTCTTGTTGTCTTGTACAGAAAATGAACCCATTTCACTTATGGTAGCAACTTTAAAATCCACAACTCCACCAGCCGTGGAGACAATTGTGAAAGTAACAAAGAGAAGACAAATTATTCCGTTCATTCCATCGCACACACTGAGACACCATCGCAAAGCCGACAAGTCTAGCCACTGCGCGTTCGCCACTGAAATTCTGACACTGACAGACACCCCTTATAATATATACCGCCTGTCGCCCCTCAGTCACAGCCCGTTCACTAGTACACCAAAAAACACAGCGTATTGTGGACTTAGAACAATTCCTGGTGTTTTCTGTACCGCAGCTATTATTGTCACGATTTCCATTGACCATTGTGGTTGTTCCACAGCCAGCCTGATGCCTTTTCAGAAGTTTCACTAAGACTCTTCAGTGCCCTTGTTCTTGACTGTCCCCTTAGCCCCAACAGTTTCAATAGATCATACACTGATGCAGCCACAAGCCCTCTTGAGCCCACTTCAACAGCCATAACCCTTGCAGTGAACACATCGTGTCTCAGATCCGCGGCCAGATCACTATACTTGGCTGCTTTGAACGAATGTTGCTCGTCTAATCTGGATTCAAATGGCATGGTCAGTTCAATCAGTATGACCTGAAGCGTTGCTGAAGAATGAAGCACTATATCCGGCAGTCTCCACGATTTTCTGATACTCTCTGGATATGCCCCTCGTCCAGGTAGGTCTACCGCCATCTCTCAGTCATTTCCACAGTCAAGAAGAGATGGTAAACTGCTACCAGGTTTAGGTGGTTTGGGGTGTGCTGACTTTCATGCCCTCAGAAAGTATGTATTTGTGGTGCTCGGCCTGGGTTTGCTATTCACCTTCATCCTTACCAGATCTATTGTCGCAGCAAGCTCATTTAGCACTTTGTTATGGCGCCAAGTGTATCGCCCTTGCCCTAATGACACCTTACACGCCAAGAGCATGTGTTTAAGTGTCTGCCTCCCCTGGCACTGCTCATCATCCGACTTTCCCCATTTCACAAGGTTGGTGGCCAACGGCAGCAGGTCATTCATTGATCTAACAACGAAGCTGAGCCTAAGAAGTGCCATATATCATTCCATGTCAAGGACCTTTGTAGGGCTCCTTCCCATGTAGTCCATTGGCCTTGTTGGACCTGCTGCACTGCTTTTTGGAACCTCTTATCATTCTCAGCTCCTCATATCTCCTGAACTACCATGTCTCTACGCTCCCTGCTTGATGCCTTGGACCACCAGCGGATGTCTCCATGACCAAATCCCCGTCTATTCGTTTGTGTGTATCCGATTACCTCCCTCAATTTGAGTGACTCTTGTGTGTGTGTGTGTGTGTGTGTGTGTGTGTGTGTGTGTGTGTATATATATATATATATATATATACTGAAGCACATTAAAAATGCACCACCTGCATAATCCAGGAACAGATTGTGAAATGTAAATATAAGTGTTTACAAGTTTACATATTTGGAATCTTTATTCATTTTCCTATGAATCCATGCTGGTCATTAATTTGTACATTTGATTGTTATGAAATTCATTGCATTCTGTGCAGACAAGGGAGAAAACCAAAAATGCAACTAATAAAAAAATCCATTCACACTATCCTCAGTATCTGGTATGTCCACCGTGTGCTTGCAAACAAGCTTGGCAGCGGCTCCACAAGGAACGCACAAGTCTCTGAAGGAAATTCCAGGGAATCAAGTCCCATTCACGTGTAAGAGCAGCTTCAAGCTGTTGCAGATTAGCTGGAGAACCTTGCCTGTAGACTCTGCGTCCAAGCTTGGCCCACAGATGTTCTATAGGGGACATGTCTGGTGATAGGGCAGGCCAATCAATCGTCACAATGTTCTGCTGCTGTAGATATTGCTGCGTAATGCATGCGGTGTGCACGCGTGCGTTATCCTGCTGGAGAAGCTGCAAGTCTGGATAATTTGTGAACACAGGAGCAACCAATGCATCCAGAACCTCATCTTGATATGTCACAGCATTAACATTTCCACAGAAGACGTGAAGAGGCAAGCGATGGTGAAAACTGAATCCTCCCCAAATGTGAATACTGCCACCTCCAAATTGGTTGTGCTGACGAACACAGCAATCTGCAAAGCACTATCCACACTGTCGCCAAATACGCATACGTCCATCAGCAAAGGATATGTTGAATCTGCTCTTGTCTGTGAATAGGACAGCATTCCACTGCAGTCTAGTCCATCTGACATGTTGCTCTGCCCATTGCAGGCGCTGCTGACGATGTCTGTGAGTCAAGTTTGGCCCAACATAAGGTTGTCTACAGTAAGGCCTGTATCTCTGAGTCGTCGTATGACTGTCATTTGAGAGACTTGCCCACGTCTACCCACTATTGCTCTTGCTGTTTGACTTGCCAGGAAAGAACAATTCCTTAGGTGACTCAGCACAATATGACAATCTTGCGCAGGGGTAGTAACTCCGAAGTCTATCACGGGCACTGCCAGTGGTTCCGTAACGTTCATTGAGATATACAATAGTGCTGTGGTGGCAATTCATCCTTCTGGCAATTGCCCGTGAGCTCATTCCGGTCTCCAACATACAAATGGCTCGTTGGCGGTCGTTTTCAGATAGTCGTGGCATTTCAAGCATATGTACTGGGTGTTTTGTCTCAACGGCCTTTTTATACTGAGTATACTGCCACAACACATTTTCAGGGTCATAGCTGTTGGGAATCGTGTTGCACGTGTAACTTTCATTGTTTTCATGTAGTCTGTACACAAACCCGTGGGTTGAATCATGCACTTTCAATTCCAGCAGCCATATGCTCTCTACCTCATGACAAACACGGGGAAAATCCATTCCCACACTTTTTTTTCCAGCTTCTCGGCATCAGTATATATAATAGTGGTGCATTTTTAATGTGCTTCAGTATATATATTATCTGCCCTACTAGTCATTTCTGACCATAGGAGCGTACGTCCCGAAATAACTTTCGGTGGCACGAGGTTGGGTAATTGTAGATCGAGCTGTTGCCCATGCAGTAAGACCCAGCCTGGATGTCAGAGGAACAGTGTAGCAGATACAGCCTGACACCAGTAGCAACAGCCTGTCACTAGTAGGATATGGAACTTGCCCTCAAATCATCTTCCCTTTCAGTCACTTGTGACTATATGGGTAAGCATGTATTAGTTCTAGAATTGCCACAGTTATCCAAGTAGGATCATGTCATCTAAGGAACCTCGACTGATTTAATGAGCCATTCGCGGTTTCACCGTGAGACAGTGTGAACTTAGACATGCATGGCTTAATCTTTGAGACAAGCATATGACTACTGGCAGGATCAACCAGATAACTGTCCAAACAGACCATTTCGTCGCTCGCGCAGGGAGCAAGACAGCACTCTGTGCAGAGCAGATCCCGGCGGCCCCGGCGATTTTATTCTTGCGAGAACCACTGGCGGCCTGCTGACAAGACGTTCCCCTAGTTGGACAAGACATGCCGAAAGTGACACCAGCTTACTGACTGCCGGCCCACGACTCATTGTGAGAGCGGGGTCGTTTTCGAGACTGTTCTCGAGCCATGATACGGAGATGCAACGGCTTGCTAACATCACGACTGGGGGGCTGCGATTTACGGACACAGGAGCCAAACTACTGCCTCACTAACTGATGAACTGGGAGGGCCCGGTCGTACTGGGATCACCACGCCCAGTCTATCGAGATATATATATATATATATATACATATTATAATAATAATAATAGCCCCTTCAGTCATAACTGAATATGGGAATGTGCACCAGAGGTGACAGCCCCCAGCTGCTTATTTTCCTGGTGTTGTTTTTCAACGTTTTCTTCTCTCTTCTGCTCGTCATGTTAGGTTCTTTTTGCCCAATCTGAGGTGGCACCGCAGAAAACGTCACTACTTGGTGCGATTGGCAGCTTCATCCTCCCAGGTTGCTGGATTTATGTCCAGTGCTCTTATGTCTCTCTTGTACATATCTTTGAATCTCAGCTGTGGTCATCGAACTGTTCTTTTGTGATATATATATATATATATATATATATATATATATATATATATATATATATAGTATTTTATCAGTGCCACTGTTACACTCATCAATAGCTATTTTTAATTTTTGTTGAGGTGGTAATATGTACTTTTTTGTGTGTGTACACATGTATATGTATTTATTTATTTTTAGAGAGATAGACAGAAGAAGCGAAACCAATAAAACACTTTGAGATGGGAACTGGAGGCAGACATGAAAGAGTTATGGTAAGACATTTAGCAGATGACACAGGAATTAAAGGCTTGACATACATTTGTTGTTCCCTGCTCCTTAGGGAACTGAAAAATAATTCATTCATAACCCTCCACTCCCAAAGGAGCATAGGCCTTCAACAAACACATGCCAAGTCCTCCCGTCACGTGCCATCATCTCAAGTTCTTTCCACGTTATCCTCATCATTTTCATCTCTGTTTCCAGCTCTCTTCCCCATGTGCTTCTTGGTCTATCTCTGCCTCTCGTGCCCTGGGGGTTCCAGAACAAGGACTGCCTTATAATGCTATCAACAGGTTTCCTCAGTGTGTGTCCTATCCATTGCCATCATCTTCTCCTCATCTCTTGTACAACTGGCACTTGTCTAGTTCTTGTCATTAGTTCCATGTTGGTAACCTTGTCATACCATTTTAATCCCTCTATTCTGTGCAATCGCCAATTTATGAAAGTCTGTAGCTTTTTGGTTGGTGTCTTTGTTGTTCTCCATGTTTCAGAGCCATATAATAGTACTGACTTCACATTTGAGTTGAAGATTCTTATTTTCGTGTTGGATCTGATTTCTCTTGATCTCCATATATTTCTCAATGCAATGAAACTCCTCTTGCTTTTTGTGTTCTTATTTTGATATCACTGTTTGTCCCTCCAATTTTTTATATATTGCTGCAAAGTTATGTGTATGATTCTACATCTTGTAGTCTGTTATTTCATGTTCAACCCTGTTATCGTTACCTGCATTTATTTTCATTATTTTGTTTTTCCCTGTGTATTTTCAGACCCAATTGCTGTGATCTCTCATCAAGTGTTTTCAATTTGTCCTGTATCTGATATCGGTTATGGGACAGAAGAGCCAAGTCATCAGAAAAATCCAGATCAACCAACTGCTTTGTCAGAGTCCACTGGATTCCATTTCTGTTGTAGCACACATAAAATATTTATAGC
The DNA here is from genome assembly GCA_024509875.1 of Oreohelix idahoensis. Taxonomy (NCBI): domain Eukaryota; kingdom Metazoa; phylum Mollusca; class Gastropoda; order Stylommatophora; family Oreohelicidae; genus Oreohelix; species Oreohelix idahoensis. Next base: position 164,244 of record JAMPIV010006425.1, read on the forward strand.
ATTTTTCTTTTTAATGGCACAATTTGAGCATCCATAGAAAGCACTGCATCAGAAACATCATAATTACATGGCTTCTTTTCTGTATGTCTGAATATGTTCTTAGCTTACAGGCAGAAGCCACATGTTACAACAAGAAAATCACATTTATGAGACCTCTTTGTAGTTTATCACAAAATATAGCACCACAGAGATTACATTTATCTTGCTGAGATGCATGGAGGCATATCTGGAGTCATCTTTAATTGACCACCAGCTATACACAATGCTGCAGTATACATATGTGGAAGTGAACCTCTGTGAGGCTAATTACACCCTCAATGATGCTTGAAATCATCCACACACTTCCATGGATTCCCTCTGTTGTGAAACGTGTTGGGATACTTGAGTGTTTAAGGGGCCAGAGATTGGAAGTGACCACTACTTGTTAACAATTAAAAGAACAACTGAAAGAGTTGCTCAGCCTAGGAACTGCCTAACATCACGCAAGAAACCAAGTAAACAAACGGGAGAAATGAGCATTAAGACCTACAAGATGAGAGAGCCAGAAACTAAGACCAGATATCAGCGATTTGGAAGAGAGAGCATCAAACTATCCTATCAGCTGTCTTCCTCCTGGCCTGGTTCCATTCTAGTCCTCGGTCCTTCAAAGACTGTCTAATGTTGTCCTCCCAGCAGACTCTGGGTCGTCCTGGGGTCTGGATCTCTTGCTCTTTGTTTCCCATGCTTGCTGTGGTAGCCGACCTTCTCCATTTCTGCAGACATGGCCAAACCATCTTAGTCAGCACTGTTCTACTTGGGTCTGCAAGGGGTGGGATTTTAGGCCTTGACATATCGTCTGGTTGCGGACCATGTCTCTTCTTGTTACTTCAACCACTTTCCTCTGATACCTCATTTCTGAGGTTTGGATCTGGCTTTTGAAGATTGTAGTCATTGTCCATGACTTGCATCCATATTGTCAAGACTGGGACATAGGTGGAGATGTATACAGCCCTCTTTGTTTTCTTACCAACCTCTCTTGCTAAGGAATCCTCGCTTTATGGCCTGAAAAAGTCTCCTAGCTTCTGATTTTTGAGTGGCCAACTCTTCATTGATGCCGCCCTGTGTGTCTATAATAGCTCCACTGTATTTAAAGTGGTTGACCTGCTCCAGGACCTGTTCTCCCAGCTTAATCTGATGTCTTCTTTCTACTCATGATATCACCATGGATTTTGTTTTAGAGCTGCTTATGACCATCCCTATCTTCTCCAGCTCTTCCTTCCAGACTTGCAGGTTGGAATGAAGATGTGTCTCTGATTTAGGAATCAGTGCAACATCATCAGCAAATGCCAGCTCTGAAACACATACCTGTCTCATCTTCCAATACCCCACTGAATACTTTCTTGTTCTCTCCTTACATGCCTTGATAACATCGTTCATGAGGAGTATGAAAAGATAAGGTGACAGGATATCACCTTGTCTTACACCAGTGGTGGTCCTGAACTCTTCTGATTTATGGTTTGCTGTCCTCATGTAATTTCTGCAAGACTTGTAGAAGCTCTGTATAGCATGAATCAAAGGTGCTGGAATGTTCGTCCTTGCCAAACAGACCCAAAGTTTGCTCCAGGGGACCCTGTCAGATGCATTTTCCAGATCTAAGAAACAGAGATGGATCTCACTCTTATACTTGAGGGCCTTTTCACTCAGCTGTCTGACTGTAAAGATTAGGTCTTGAGTACTTCGGTTTGCTCGGAATCTGCACTGGACCTCATCCAACTGTGGCTCAGCTAGGCATCTGATTCTCTGCTCTAGGATTCTAGAGCAGATTTTACCAGGGACACTGAGAAAGGATATGCCTCTATGGTTTCCTCATTGTAGATTGTCACCGTTTTTGAAAATCGGTGTTTTGATGGCCATTTCCCAATCCTTTGGTATGGTCTTGTTGCACCATGCCACCTGTAGAACCCTTAAGAGTAATAGGTTGCCTGATGCTCCCATATACTTAACCATTTCTGGTGTTATACCATCATGCCCTGCTGCTTTGCCCATCTTGATTTTCTCCAGCTCCAGTGCTGCCTTCAGTTCTTCCATCTTCATGTCATATTCACCACCATTGGTTTCTCTTCTGTGCTAGTGGTTATCATTTCTGATGTTTGACATTGCTCACCATCAAGGAGGTCTGTTCTGAGTATCACATATTCTCTATATTTCTCTATATGTCCTTCTGTGTTTTTAGCTCCTAAGTAATGCTTCCATGCCTTTTTCTTCTTTCATTTTTTCTCTTTGACTTCCTCTGTCCACCAAGGTGTCCTCTTTCTCTTGTTTTCAAGTCGGACCACCACATGCTTCTGCAGCAGCTGTCTTTATGATGTCTTTCAATTTAAGCCAGAGGGTTTCCAAGTCATCAGGTTTTTCTTCTGTGTTTCTCACCATTGTAGCAATTAAGCCTTTGAAATCTAGTCCTAATTTCTGGCTCTCTCAGCTTGTAGGTCTTAATGCTCATTTCTCTCATTCATTTACTTAGTTTCTTGCATGATGTTGGGCAGTTCCTAGGCTGAGAAACTCTTTCAGTTGTTCTTTTCAATTGTAAGCAGGAAGTGATCACTTCCAATCTCTGGCCCCCTCTAGACTCTAGCATTCCGGACATACTTGAATAAGCTCCTCCTAACTATGTCATAGTCGATCACTGAATTCTCAATCCTTGTTGGTTCACATCTAGTGTATGCATGTATGTGCTTATAGGGGAACTTTGTGTTTGTAATGATCAGATTCTGCTGACTGCATAATCTAAGGAGTCGCTTTCCATTGTCATTGAGAGTATCTTCTCCATATCTTCTGCTTACTCCACCCCATCTAGCATGGTCATTTCCAACTCTGGCATTGAAATCTCCGAGCATGATAATTTCATCTAAGCAGTCATCCACTGTCCTTTGAAGCAGCTCGAAGAATTCCTCCTTGACCTCTGCTCTCTCATGCTCATTTGGCCCATACACTATGACCAGGTTGACTATGGTTTCTCCTTCTTTTAGTTTTACAACCATAATGTGCTCCGAGACAAAGTTCCATCCCTTGATACTATCTTTTTAGTTTTGGCTACAATGCAACCAATGCCCCCTTTAGCTCTTTCAGATGTGGGTACACCACTGTAGAGCAGCATGTTGCCATCAAGATACATGACTCCTTGCCCTTTTTCTTTGTTTCCGTTATAGCCAGGATTTTTAGTTTTGCTTTCCTCATCTCTTCCACCAGCTCCTCTTCTTTCCCATTTATACTTCTTGTGTTCCAAGTTCCATAAGTCGTAGTCTGTTCCAAATCGTCGCCTTTAGAATAAGTCCAGTTTTCTCTCTTATAGTTCGTGTAATCATGGTTTAAAGTTAGCAAGTGATTGGTTAGTTGTGCCTTTGCATGGTGGAGGGGCTGCCTACTTACGGATTCCATGCAGGCGGATTTCCTCCTCTTTCAGCCTGGCTTGGGACCACCCTAGGCTGTGTCTCTTTAAAGTACCACTATGAGAAAATTCTGCTCCACAAACATCACACATAAGGTTTCTCTCGTGTGTGTGTCTTTTTATGACTAAAGCACCACTATAAGAAAATAATCTGCTCCACATGCCACTTATAAGGTTTCTCTCCTGTGTGTGTCCTTTTGTGACTCTTTAAATCACCACTATGAAAAAATCCTGCTCCACAAACATCAAAATTATAAGGTTTCTCTCCTGTATGTGTCCTTTTGTGACTCTTTAAATTTCCATTTTGAGAAAATTCTGCTCCACAAACATCACACTTATAAGGTTTCTCTCCTGTGTGTGTCCTTTTGTGCCTCTTTAAAGCACCACTATAAGAAAATTCTGCTCCACAAACATCACACTTGTAAGGTTTCTCTCCTGTGTGTGTCCTTTTGTGCCTCTTTAAAGCACCACTATGAGAAAATTGTGCTCCACAAACATCACACTTAAAAGGTTTCTCTCCTGTGTGTATCCTTTTGTGACTCTTTAAATCACCACTACGAAAAAATCCTGCTCCACAAAAATCACACTTGTAAGGTTTCTCTCCTGTGTGTGTCCTTTTGTGTCTGTTTAAATGACCACTTTGAGAAAATTCTTCTCCACAAACATCACACTTATAAGGTTTCTCTCCTGTGTGTGTCCTTTTGTGATTCTTTAAAGCACCACTATGAGAAAATTTTTCTCCACAAACATCACACTTATAAGATTTCTCTCCTGTGTGTGTCTTTTTGTGACTCGTTAAAGCACCACTTTGACAAAATCCTGCCCCACAAACATCACACATAGAAGGTTTCTCTCCTGTGTGTGACCTTTGGTGACTCTTTAAATGATCGTTTTGAGAAAATTCTGCTGCACAAACATCACACTTATAAGGTTTTTCTCCTGTGTGTGTCCTTTTGTGACTGTTTAAAGCACCACTATGAGAAAATTCTGCTCCACAAACATCACAATTATAAACTTTTTCTTCTGTATGTTGACTTTTGTACCATTTTAAATGAAGTTTTTGTCCTGTAAGTTCATCACACATGTAAGATTCTCCCTCTGCATTTGTCACCTTGTGATCACTTTGACAAAATTCTGCTCCACTGACATCATTTTTGTAATGTGTCTCACTATTATGCTGCATTATGGGTTTCTTTGGATAATCAGTCCTAGAAAACCTACTAAGACCATCACACTTGTTAGGTAGTTCTTCTTTATGCTGCATTACATGTGGCTTTAGATAACCAAAATGAGCAGCCCCCATACCAATAAGATCATATTTAGAATGCTTCTTTTCTTTTTGTATTGTTTCTTGTTGACATAGACTGGATTTTGTAGCTAATTCTATATTACCAACATTACTTATATAACACTTTTCTCTTATATGTGAAAGTTCATGTTCATTATAGTCACCTTTCTTGCTAACCTGTACTCCACAAACATGACAGCTGAAAAGTGTCTCTATTGTACTTATTATCATTTCATCTGATTGTACACTGCCACACAATTTAATACCTTCTCTACTTTCACTGTTGAGAGCACAATCATCATAGACTATTGTTGATTTCCTGCTGCAGTTTTCATTTTGTAAGACTGCAGTATAAATCTCAGGAGTTGGATTCATGTCTGCAGTCATTATCTCAGAGTCTGTGACATTCGGTGATTGTACCTGTTTTAATCTTGATTCAATGTTATTGTCTGTATTTCGTGTTGCAGCTGCTGTACTTACATCAGCTTTCATTTCACTCACAATGTTTTCTGTGAATTCTGGCAACACTTGATTGAATGCAGCATTTTGCATTGGTTCACTCTTTATGAAGTTGTTCACAATTTTCAAATCTGGAATGTCAACACTAGAGTATAGGCAGGGTCGCTGGTTACAGGAATGGTCACCTGAAATTCATTAAATAAAACATAATACTAAAAACTTCAGATAATTATTGCATGCATAACACATTTTAATTCTGTATGTTTTGTAGTGTCATATTAGGTATGATTTAAAAGTTATGCAACTATAAGATTATTTAAGAAGTATTTATTTCTGTCTGATATGTTACTAGTTCATGGTGTATTGCATACTATGAAACTAATAGTATACATTTAATAATTTTAAATGGTGATGCTAAAAGTTTTTCTTTTTAATGTGGTCGCTAATCGCATATATTCATTAATATTTGTATTGATTGATTACTTCCCATGGATGTAAGAAACGAGTGATAACTATTTATTTCTGAATTACTTCCCTTCAAACAGTCCTGAAATGATTACAAATATTATATTGTTAATTATTTTTTTTCTGTCATGACTAAAACTTTTTTACAAGAAAAGAACCTCATGACATTACCTGATAGATCTGTGGAGTAACAGTACTGTGTCAGTAAAATTAAAACTTTGTGTTTGATAAAATGAGGTTTGCTCAATTTCAGTGATGCCTGCAATTGTATACCTAGACACAATGTAACTGCAACTATTTCTAAAGCTTTTAAGATTTCCACTAATTCTGCTGTAAAGATGGATGTATTACCTGTTACTTTATATATTTTGTAAATTTTAATTTTTAGTGTTACTATTTCTGTTCCAAAATGTCCGTTTTAATCATATGCAATGCTGGGCCCTCAACAAGTTTCACCTCAGGGGGAATACCTGAAAGTGTGTGAATGATTTAAGGAGTCAATGAGGATGTAATTTACCTCACAGACAGAGGTTCACTTCCACATTTGTGTGGAATATTATATGCAATATTATAGCATTGTGTATAACTGGTGGTCATATAAGAATGACTCCAGGTATGCCTCCATGCAGGTGGGTGTTCAGATAAAAGGGTATGGACCTGTAGTTTCACTATATAGCGTGCATGGGCATAAATTACTACTGAGACATTATCAAGGAAGATTGTGTTCAAATGTACATGTATCCAAGGTATGAATTATAGAAAGATAAACTGGCAAGCCATTATGCTTATATTTCTACAGTTTGTTTTTGTGTGTGTAGAATGTGCATGAGTAAATATTACTACTACACAGTAACACTGTATTCACATTGTAGATATATCTAAAGTAGACATGTCATAGAACATGGACATAACTGAATTTTATGTGCAGCATTCTTCAAATATGAATTATTGAAAAATGAGTCAAGAAATAATTACTTATGGCTAAATTCTACTACTTATACTAATAGTTATACATAAGCATGAATTACAATTGAGAAAAATAGCTAGTAGTAATGTCAAAACCATTGTTTGGTAAAGCAAATTTGGTAATATAATTTTTTAAAACATGGTAATGACATATATTTTTGGTGATCATATAACATACAAAATAATGACAATTCTAATCTATACAATGGTATATACATGAACCCACTACATGTAATGTTATTATCAGCCCTAGTCCTAACATTTCAGTCACACACTCTACCATTTATGCACTGTTGTTTTCTAAAGGGGATATGCACATTAAAGATGGGGAAATTCACAACAAACAAGTTTCTATTTACAATTTCAGATGCACAATTATGTTTCAAATACCACCTGCCCATCTTTCAATCATGGAAATTGTTGAATGTGTAAATGCTACGTGGACAATATTATTTCAATGCCATGCTATGTTCTGACCTAATTTGTTCAGTGTTATTTAATACATCCTGTTTGGGAAATATAAACAGATTCTGTATTCTGTAATAACACATAAGGAAGGTAAACCCGAGGCCTGTAAACAGTAAATTAATATGAGACAAATATAAAGGTATGTTATCAGGCACTCGTAGGAAATAAAGAAGTAGAACACTAGACAACAGAAAAACAACAGACATGAGTGGCTTACCCAGGATTTGAACCCTGGACCTTCTGTGCGACAACCCCGCCTAGCCATGCAAGTGAATCACACTATCCTCCCTGCCATCTACGCATCACCAAAAAATGATGTTTCAATGACAGATCATTAATGCGAACCGCAATACATGACACCGGAAGTCCACCATGGGCAGTTTTAGCCTATTAATGACGCAATCACTTCTGTTGTTTATCTATTATGCAGTATAGGCCAGTCCAGTGATTGCGTCATTAATAGGCTAAAACTGCCCATGGTGGACTTCCGGTGTTGTGTATTGCGGTTTGCACTAATGACCTGTCATTGAAACATCATTTTTTGGTGATGCGTAGATGGCAGGGAGGATAGTGTGATTTGCTTGCATGGCTAGGCGGGGTTGTTGCACAGAAGGTCCAGGGTTCAAATCCTGGGTAAGCCACTCATGTCTGTTGTTTTTCTGTTGTCTAGTGTTCTACTTCTTTATTTCCTATGAGTGCCTGATAACATACCTTTATATTTGTCTCATATTAATTTACTGTTTACAGGCCTCGGGTTTCCCTTCCTTATGTGTTATTAATGTTTATACAATACCAAACCTACCCTCTGTCCTGTTCTTACTGTTCTAAGTCTACTATCATTTACTGGACACAGTACTAAGGTCCTTGTCTTGTTGGACTGGCCTATACTGCATGATAGGGAAACAACAGAAGTGATTGCGTCATTAATAGGCTAAAACTACCCATAGTGGACTTCCGGTGTCGTATATTGCAGTTCGCACTAATGACCTGTCATTGAAACATCATTTTTTTGTGATGCATAGATGGCAGGGAGGATAGTGTGATTCACTTGCATGGCTAGGCGGGGTTGTCGCACGGAAGGTCCAGGGTTCAAATACTGGGTAAGCCACTCATGTCTGTTGTTTTTCTGTTGTCTAATGTTCTACTTCTTTATTTCTTATGAGTGTCTGTATTCTGTACCTGCTTTTGTTTTCTTCTTCGCTCAACAATGAAAGCATTATTTTTTTATTCAAGCGTTGAAATGAATAATTTTTTAACCTGATTAAACCATGTTGCTTATAATTATTATGACATTGATTGTGATTTATTGCTTTCAATACACAAGAGTTTAATACTGGTATTCAGTGTCATTTTTTTCCACACATATGCGCAACCAACATGCAATAAACAACAGACAGAGTACAGGATCTTTTAGTCGAATCTCATCAGCAACCAAGAACTACTTATTCGGAGTAGCCAGGAGGACATGCACACCATCATAGCTGGCAGATGCTGGAGTTGGGTTGGCCACATCCTCAGAAGGGACCCTGATACCATTACAAGAACAGCTATGCTATGGTTCACCGAAGGAAAGCAAAAGATAGGCCAACCAAAAACAACTTGGAGGAGAACTGTGGAAGTTGAGATGCAAAGAATGAACTAGAAATGGGGCACTGTACGAAGGATGGCCACCAACCAAACAAAGTGGAATCAATGTGTTGCTGCCCTACAAGACGTCACCAGGCATGATGGCCACTGCTGCTTTGACGATCGGTGGATATGGATCAAAGAAGAAGAGTAAAGAAGAGTGAGCAGGAGAGAATAAAAATACTCATATCTGATGACTAAACAATATTCTATCTACCTATTCAAGTATGACAATCTCAATCAAGATCTACTGTCACATAAAAAAGTAAATAAAAAACACTTTATAAATACAAACGTCTGGTGACTAAACAATGTTTTCTCTCATCAAGTATGACAAAGCATTTCTGTTCTTGTTATGCCAAGCTCATAAAATTGACTTCCCTAATTTAACGAGGCGCGCTGCATAGATTAAATTAAGGGGAGATAATGTTTAGTAACTTCTTAACAAGTTTTCAGAAAATAAATAAATAAATCACCTCTATCACAAATTAAAGGATAATATGACGCTGTTTAACTATTATAAAACAATGACAATCTACACATGGATGGTACTTTGTGTGAAATCTGTAAAATTCTTTTAAAGGTAAAGGTGAAGGATCCCATTACACGCCATTGAGGCATATTGGGAATATGGTGTTAGGCCCATATTTTCTTGACCTGTAGGCACACTAGGGGTGATGTGGTCAGCATCACGCCGGCCACTCTTGACCTGTCGACACACTAGGGGTGATGTGGTCAGCATCACACTGGACACCTTAACCTTCCCAGAGTTGCTCTGGTATCCATTTGGAGCTGGGTTGACAAAGGAGCCGTTTGCTGACTAACAAAAATCCCACCTCATCTGGGGATCGAACCTTAGACCACTGAGCTAGGAAGCCAGTGCACTAACCACTATGCTACAGCGGCTCTAATGAATAAAGATTGATTCACATACAGTAGGTTAAACTTCCCTCTTTTCTATTACAAAATCAGTGGATATTTCCACCACACCAAAAGTAGTTGACCTGCCTTAAATAGAACAGATAGTAGCTGGGCAGCTTACATAAATGGGATGTAAATGATATGGTGGCTACTTTGCAGTAGTAGTGATTGTGATGCTTAACGGTAGTTTTATTTTCAACTCGCCCCAGTCTTTTCTCTTCGATAATGTTTGAGTTACTTATGTGAGAAGAAACTGTGACTTTATTTTCCACAGGTCCCATTGTTTTTCTCCACGTAATTGGTTGAGTTTACTCTTTTTCTCTAGGCAATTAATTGTGTTTTTCTTCATTAGGGATTACGGTAGGTTTATTTTAAGATTTGCACCAGTCTTCCTTGCTTGGTAAAATAATTGAGTTTATTTTATTTCATTGGGAGTTGAGCGCATAGTTTTATTAGAGGGCTGGGCATTATCTCCTGACAATTAGGAGATAATTCCGCCCTCCCGTACATTCTATGTTTAAATGGGGGATGGGGGTTAGAAGTACAACCCAGGTTTGTAGACATAACACTATAACAAATCAAATTTAATTTGGTAACGTAAATGGTCTGTAAATCTTATCTACATGACGCAATTCATGGCATGTGCATAACATAAAGATGAGCTGTGTATTATTTTTCTATATGATTGGACAGGGTCAGTTATTAACTAATTGCAGCAATTTCATTGGTTTAAGAGCGGCCTAAGCAAAGCCACGCGATGACGTATGGCGTGGGCGCTTGCATCATTTTTTTTCTGTAATAAATAACAGAGTAAATGAAGTAGTGGTCTCTATGTCTCCAGAAATATCAGCCGTGAAAATTTACGTCATTATCGCTTGCTCAAGCTAAGAGATATTCGGTATTTGGTTGGGTATGTCCATAACTTTATTAGCGTAGGAGATAGTTCTGTAAGATCTTAGCACGTTAGGGTAAAGTTTTCTTCTAAGAAATTAATTAAAGTTAATTTAGCTCGAAGTGCCATAAATTGCTATCTTAAAGAACTAGTAGAAATGTAAGAGTGTTTTAAAGTTTCTGTGGATAATTAGCAGTATCTTTGATTGGTGAAGCGGCTTTGAGATATTAACAGTGTGAGGTTTAGCTCTTAAATATATGAGCGCGCTGTAGTAGGTAGAGTTGTTGCATAAAATCGCAATTTGATTATGATTCTTTGCAGTGTAAATATGCTAGCGCAATTGTGTACGTTAAATGATTGTGTAAATAATATTGCTGAGAGGGGATTAAATATTTCCTAGATGATATATATAAATATGTGAATCGAATAAACCTCCAGCATTATTCGTAAAAAAAAGTAGGCCTTGGAATTTTATAACGAAGGTTTCGCTTCGACGTAGGAAATGTTTTGACGCTTGCAGTTAGATTAATGTAACAGATTAGGTCAGCCTGTGTTGGGGGTTTCTTACCGGACAGTTACGTTGAGAGGGGGAAGGGGAGAGGTGTGATTGGAAGTTAGTGACCCTTAGGTAGGAGTATTTGTTATCGCTTGTGCGTAGATTGGTAAGGGGATAAACGGGTGATGTGTTTATGGTGGTAATGTGTTAGAGATGAGTTTATTTTGAAGTTGTTGTACATTAGTTGTTATTTCTTTGTTTACAGCATTTTCACGGCACACAGGGAGGGGTGCCCAGAAACTTCCTTACAGCTTGCCAAGATATTAGGCCATTCTCAGGAGTTGTAGGGTCGAGGCATCACCAGAGGTGAAAGAAAATTGGTGATGTGGTAGTTACTGGTGCCAAGTACATCTGCACCAGATAAAGATAGCAGTTCTCTTACAGTGAAGCCCCACGCTTCAACAGGAATGTGTATATCTATAAAAACCAGAGATTTCAGCTCATTATACCACCCCAAAGAGGTGCGTAGCCTGGAGGTTGGGTCTATTTGTACACAGCCATAATAATGATGTTTGTCCCTCAACCCTAAGTGGGTTAAATCGGCCGATAATGAATTAAGCTTGTCAAAGGCAAAGCAGCTACATTTTGAGTCAAGTACCTAAGTCTAAAAGCCCAAGTCATCAAACAGCAATATTCATGGGAGGAAATAGGGTCAACATTCCTTCCAAATGCTTTAGAGAGGAGAGACAGCAGTTATAGAGGCAGATAGTCCAAAGAGAAACAGAGGAGAGACAGAATTTAGGAAGTTAGATAGTCAGAGCAGAGGACAGCCACTGAGGTTGCACTAAAGAAGTCTGTTAGTGGATCAGTGGTTGTAATTTGCAGTGTAGGACTTTAGAAAGTTCCTTAAGATTTTTGGGTAGGCAGGTAATTATGTCTGCAGATGGACAGTGGTGTTAGAGTTTAATAATTAATAATAAGATAGTTAGGAGTGGTGGCTCGTACTTAGAGACCCCACCAAATTACTGTGTTTAATCCTTAATTCTTTTTCCCATGCAGGTTGAATGAGGGGGTAAAAGGGTGGGATCATATTATCAGTCATGTTAATTGGTTTTGTTCTTTTCAGGTGTGCGACCATGCATGTTTTTTATTTTATTATGTAAATAAACTAAACTGTAGTCTGGATCAGTCTGTCTATATATAACTATACTGTAGTATATATATATATATATATATATATATATATATATATATATATATATATATATATATATATATATATATATATATATATATATTATATATATATATATATATATATATATGTCTCTATAGCAGTGTCTGTGGACTTTTAGTAAAACCTTATTACCTTTATGGTAGTCAGAGTTGATGAGTCTATAGCTATCAAATACATCAGAAGTGGTGAGGAAGAGTCAATCTCGGTTCTCCCCCTCGAAGCCAATAGTCTCATCTGTCCACATTCACTGTCATTTCTCATCTAAATCTATCATCTCATTTTTCTCATACCAGTATCTTGTCTATATACTCGGACAAGCTCATACTTTAATCCTTTTCGTGACAAAGTGGGGTCTCTCATTGCTGGGATTATTTCTGTTGAGATCATTTCTGGGATCTTGTTTAAATTCACAGAGTGTTTCTCTAGGAAGGTTTCTGAGAATAGATTTTCTTTACTTTAAACTTAGACTTTGAGCTGTTAGAACTGATCCAGTCAATAGCTTTTTTTCCACATAAAGTTTTTCCACAGGGTGCATTCATAATCGATTATTGTAGTGGTAATTAAGTTTTAAATGATTTAGAGGTCATTGATGGCTAACCAAAATTTTTTCTTTAACAGGAAGGTAATTTCAGGTTTTAGTGTAGCTGCATAATCAATTTTTTTTCAGGTGGTAGTTATCACTTAGATTAGCCGTGAGTCTGAGTTCATGTTTTTGGGGATAGCGGTTATAGAGGGAATATTGCCTGGTAGGCACCGTAAGTAATTTTGTGTCTTTCTGTCATTCTCTGTATCTTGTGAGTTACAGCAGCTAAACAGGTTAATTGGTCAAGTTACTTACCACCTGGCGTGATGCAGCTAAAGATATGGGAATGGATGAGACTGAGACTAAGGCATACATAATATGGGAACAGGACTGGCAGGCCAAGAGGGACTTGATGAAATGGAAGCCAAGGAAATGGACTGGCAGGCTGAGAGAGAATTGAGGAAAATGGAAGCAGAGGAAAAACAGGGCAGCCACTGCAGAGAAAGAGGAAAGGGCCCGGCAGGCAGAAGAGAGGGCAGCAGAGAGACAACTAGAACTTGCCATGCATTCTCTGGAACTGCAAAGTAGATTGTCGGAGGGCAGTTCAATGAATGGAGATTCCCCCAGAGCAGTGGCAGCAGACACCCTCCCCCCCCCCCTTTCCCAGGACAGGGTGGCCTCCAGATGGCAGCCATGAATTTTTAATTTGACTCTTTTCCTAGTGGGAATGAGAAAATAGATCACTTTTTGGGGAAATTCGAACGGATGGTAATGGCATATAGGTTTGATGGAAGTGTTTGGTGTCTGCAGTTATCACAGTCCCTGAAATGGCATGCGTATGACATCTACAGCAAGATGCTTATTGACGACCAAAATAACTTTGTGACCCTACGTAATGCCATGTTACAAAGATTTCAGTGGACCCCCAAAAGTGCCAAGCTATGTTCAGGGAGAGCCAGCCGGAGAAGGAAGAGAGTTTCACCCAGTTCACGGAAAGGGTGAGAAATTACCTTACTTGCTGCAGGGAGTTGTCAGGACTAGCAAAATCCTTTGAAGGACTCAAAGAGTTAATAATGTGCGAAAAATTTAAGGCAACCATGTCTCCCGACTTGAGGAGGTATCTGGCAGAGCAGGGTGCTTAGCAACTAGGCCAGATAATCTTATTTTCTGAAAGGATTTAGATGGCACCAGCCGAAACAGCAGGAAACACCCATTGGAAATGGGACCTGCCATCCCCGGACAAAGGAGCATCATCATCACCATCGTCTTCTTCTCCTGCTCACCCGCAGCAGGGGCCTTTTTGCAAGGAGCCCCATTCCAGTGAAAACATGCGACCTCAGCCACCTAACAGATCACAGGGAGCGACCTCTCATGAACCCGCTAGAAACAGGGGAGAGAATGATCATTATTTTATACACTACTTCCCATTGGATGTCTAGGTGTATGAATAAACTACCTTCTCACCATGCAGCTTGTTTAAGGCCTGTGAGAGTAACAAAAGGGAACACTTGGGAACCCATCCAGTCAGAGGCATTGTTCTCCAACAGTGGACCAGCTGAGGTGAATGGAACGACCACTACTTGTTTGTTTGACAGCGGGCTTACATACCTTTGTACAGTTGCTCGACATTTGGTGAACTCGTGCAGATGACAAGGGAAAAGGTCGATATTGGTGGAGTTTTGAAGAGAGGGACCTTGTTGCGCCTTCCCATAGCAAACATTGAGGTGAAGAGCAAATTTATGTATAGCACAATCAAGGCAGCTGTAATGGCTCTGCCAGCTTATGACTTCATTCTCGGGAGCCCATACCTAGTTTTGAGAAACCCACCCGGCCTGATCCTTGCTAATGCAAGGGGGCCTACTGCATGCCAGATAAGTGAAAAGGGAGAGCCCCTAAGTCACGGAGCCCAACGAGAGCTCAAACATTCTTGTCTTATGAAGGAGAGGTTGGAGTCCTCTAAAGACAGTGGAATGTTATTCACAGAGGCATATTCACCTGACAGCCCTGTTCAGCTAAATGGCCAAAAAGTAATGACGCCTTTGATTTTGGACGTGCCCTCTTTAATGTCGAGAATTAGGCCCCCGATGGTATTAACTCCCTCAAGTGAGGGAAATACTGACAAGAGAAGTATGATGTATGTACACGACCAGCACACTCTTCAACAGGCAGAAGACAGCAGACTGAGCGATCATGTTTCTGACCAGCCCTGGAGTCACATACGACCAGCACTGTACTCGCCAGGAAGAAGACAGTGGTCTGAGTGACCATTTGCCTATAAACGGAGATGAGCCCACCCTACTACTATCTTGCTTACAGGGAGTGACTCTTGCAAAGAGGCGAGAAGCGAGGCAGTACAGCCATATGCATCCTGCCTAGTATTGGAAGTGGATGTTTCTGAGGTCAGGCGCAACACAGTGAGAACCCCTGGAGAGAAGGAAGAGCAAGTAGAACTCTCTTTACAACCTCTATTGAACCAGAGGGCAGTGAAGGGCTGGCTACCAGCAAATTTAGCCAAAGGAGGTTGAATGCTCCTATTACCCCAATCAAATTGGGGAGATGTAAGGAAAGAGAGAAGATAGACCCACCAAAGGAAGGCACGGGCCGGAAATTAGACGATACGCTCGTCTCCAGTGTCAGAGTAAGCCAGGTGGGTGTCGAAAGTTTAGCATCAGCCCTGGAGGGTAACTCTTCCTCTGCGTAGTCTGTAAAGTTATTGGATTCAGGGACCAATAATTCGAGGCCACAGAAGGGTGATGTGGGGAGATTCCCACCTTCTGTTTTCTATCAGTAGATAGCCAATCTGGCCAATTGGGGCCTAAAACCAACATGGGAGAAATATCTCAGAAGAATCATTCTTCCAAGTTATTGCAGGGAGATAAAACCAACGGGAAACAGTTTGCCATGTTACAGTGATTTCTGGCCAAGTCAGCCAGCCTGATTCAGATTACTGGGAGGCCGCAACATTCGGTCATCATAATTTACCATGTGCCATCACTAAAGTTCATGGGCGGAGGAACCGCAGGAGAGGAAAGATGAAGAGCGACCATTTGAGTTGCAGTCCCCAGGGGTAACCTCGAGTGGTGACCTTCCCACAGTAGTGCTCTCAGAGATCTTTAAAGACATAAATAGGGGCCAGTGTGAAATAGAAAACTTACAGTAATTAGATTGGGATGCCCCGACCTCAAAGGGGGGAGTAATGTGATGCTTAAATATAGTTTTATTTTCAACTTACTCCACTCTTTTTGTCTTCGAAAGTTTTTGAGTTACCTATGTGAGAAGTTACTGTGACTTTATTTTCCAAGGCCCCATTTTTTTTCTCCATGTAACTGGTTGAGTTTACTCTTTTTCTCTAGGCAATTAATTGCGTTTTTCATCATGAGGGATTATGGTAGGTTTACTTTAAGATTTGCACTGGTCTTCCTTTCTTGGTAAAATAATTGCCTTCATTTTATTTTATTGGGAGTTGAGCTCATAGTTTTATTAGACGGCTGGGCATTATCTCCCAAAGATTAGGAGATAATGCCGTACTCCCGTACATTCTATGTTTAAACAGGGGAATGAGGGTTAGAAGCATGACCAAGGTTCGTAGACATAACACTATAACCAATCAAATTTAATTTGGGTAATACGAACGGTCTGTAAATCTTATCTACATGACGCAATTCATGACACATTCGTAATATAAACATGAGTAATGTATTATTGTTTATGTGATTGGACGGCGTCAGTTATCAACTAATTGCAGTAATTTCATTGGTTTAAGAGCGGCCCAAGCGAAGCCACGTGATGACATATGGCGTGGGTGCTTGCATCATACGTTTCTGTAATAAATAACAGAGTAAATCAAGCAGCGGTCTCTTTGTCTCCAGAAATATCAGCCGTGAAAATCTACGTCCTTATTGCATGCCCAAGCTAAAAGATATTTGGTATTTGGGTATGTCCATAACTTTATTAGTGTAGGAGATATTTCTGTAAGATCTTAGCATGTTAAAGTTTTCTTCTGGGAAATTAATTGAAGTTAATTTAGCTCGAAGTGCCATAAATTGCTATCTTAAAGAACTAGTAGAAATGTAAGAGTGTTTTAAAGTTTCTGTGGATAATAAGCAGTATCTGTGATTGGTGTAGCGGCTTTGTGATATTAACTGTGTGAGGTTTAGCTCTTAGATACACGTACTACTGTAGTAGGTAGAGTTGTTATGTAAAATTGCAATTTGATTATGATTCTTTGCAGTGTAAATACCCTAGTGTAATTGTGTACGTTACTTGATTGTGTAATTAATATTATTGAGAGGGGATTAAATATTTCCTAGATGATATATATAAATATGTGAATCGGATAACCATCCCAGGTTATTCATAAAAAAAAGTAGGCCTAGGAATTTTACCACAAAGGTTTCGCTTCATGGTAGGAAATGTTTTGACGCTTGCGGCTAGATTAACGTAACAGATTAGGTTAGCCTGTGTTGGGGGTTTCTTACCAGACAGATAGTTACATTGAGGGGGGGGGGACACGAGAGAGGTGTGATTGGAAGTTAGTGACCCTTAGGTAGGAGTATTTGTTATCGCTTGTGCATAGATGGGTGTAGGGGATCAAAGGGTGATGTGTTTATGGTGGTAATGTGTTAGAGATGAGTTTATTTTGAAGTTGTACATTAGTTGTTATTTCTTTGTTTACAGCATTTTCACAGCACACAGGGAGGGTTGCATAAACTGCCTTACAGCTTGCCAAGATATTCGGCCATTCTCAGGAGTAGAAGCGTCGAGGCATCGCCAGAGATGAAAGAAAATTGGTGACGCAGTAGTTACCAGTGCCAAGTACATCTGCACCAGAGAAAGATAGCAGTTCTTTTGCAGTGAAGCCCCATGCTTCAGCAGGAACAAGTTTATCTATAAAAACCAGAGCTCTCAGCTCGATATACCACTCCAAAGAGGCTCATGACCTGGAGGTTGGGTCTACACAGCCATAATAATGCTGTTTGTCCCTAAGTGAGTTAAATCAGCCAATAATGAATTAAGTTCATCATCAGTGAAGCAGCTACATTCTGAGTCAAGTACCTAAGTCTAAAAGCCCAAGTCATCAAACAGCAATATTCGTGGGGGGAGATAGGGTCTTCCAAATGCTTTTGAGAGGAGGACAGAAGTTATAGAGGCAGATAGTCTGAAGAGAAACAGAGGAGAGATAGAATTTAGGAAGTTAGAGAGTCAGAGCAGAGGTAAGCCTCTAAGGTTGCACTGAAGAAGTCCATTAGGTGATCAGTGGTTGTAATTTGCAGTGTAGGACTTTAGAAAGTTCCTTAAGATTTTTGGGTAGGCAGGTAATTATGTCTGCAGTCGGACATTGGTGTTAGAGTTTAATAATTAATAATAAGATAGTTAGGAGTGGTGGCTCGTACTTAGAGACCCCACCACATTACTGTGTTTAATCCTTAATTCTTTTTCCCATGCAGGTTGAATGAGGGGGTGAAAGGGAGGGATTATATTATCAGTCATTTTAAATGGTTTTGTTCTTTTCAGGTGCACGACCACGCATGTTATTTATTTTGATATGTAATTTATTTTATTGTGTAAATAAACTATAAACTGTAGTCTGGATCAGTCTCTCTATATATAACTATACTGTACGTATATATATTTGTCTGTATAGTTGTGTCCGAGGACTAAGCCTTATCTCCTTTATGGTAGTCAGAGGTGGTGAGTCTACAGCTATCAAATATGTCAGAAGTGGTGAGGGAGAGTCAATGTCGGTTCTCCCACTCAGAGCAAATAGTCTCATCTGTCCACATTCACTATCATTTCTCATCTATCTATCGTCTCATTTTTCTCATACCAGTATCTTGTCTTTATACTCGGACAAGCTCTATACTTAAATCATTTTCATGACAAAGTGGGGTCGCTCGTTGCTGGGATTATTTCTGTTGAGATCATTTCTGGGATCTTGTTTAAATTCACAGAGTGTTTCTATAGGAAGGTTTCTGAGAATAGATGTTCTTTACTTTACCCCTAGACTTTGAGCTGTTAGAACTTTCTCATACTAGTGTCTTATCTATATACTCGGACAAGCTCTAAACTTAAATCCACTTCGTGACAGTGATTATAATTAGTTTTCATGCTCTTAAACCATGGTAAAGAAAATTTATTTAACTGACACTCTTTCAAGGGAAGAGTGTTCAGGATTTCATTAATTTCAGATGAGAAATTGTTTAGGAAAGATGGTTTGTGGTCCCATACATCTGTCAGCTGAAAATGAGATTTTTTGTATTTAACCCTAGAGCTCACTAGGCCCAGACACTGCAATCGAAAACTTTGGTCACAAGAGAATTCATTTCATAGACCTTGCAGCGGTAGTTGCAAAAGGCTTACCTTTGCCAAAATCTTGTTTTGTTAGCAACAAAGTACAACCCAGTGGTTCTTTAGTCTACAAGAAGAGCTTCCATTTTCATCGGTGATAAGAAACTTTGATCAGGGAAAGAAAGCTTTGGAACCCTGAGATAGTCCTACACATACCACACAACCTTAACCACACCTGCATAAATCAGGAGTGACTGTGATTGCAGTCTGGAATCTAGCTACTGTAGGTAAAACCACCATGAACTAACAACTTCATAAAAGTCCTAATGATAAAAAATCAATAACATTGTAGAACCACTGAACTTAAATCAATTACTTAAAAGTCCTAATGATGAACTTTCAGTAACTGTGTAGACAAGATTGAACTGTATACATATGACATTTTGTTTTCATCAGTAAAGGTTTATTGTAATTTTTTTCTGAAACCAAGATTAGTGATATCGACTTTTCTTTGATGTTATGGTGATGTCTAATACATGTTTGTATTTAATCAACGGGGGTTCTTTCCAATAATTAAGTAACACAAGAAACAGTGACCTGGATACCTATTAGCTCTTAGACTACTCAGAGGATTCTCAACCTGCTAAGAGACAGTTAACTTCCTGTATCCCTATAAATATGCCAGTGATTCTCACTCTGTTCTTTTCTTCCTTTAAAACTTATATTTAATATTTTCTGCAGTTTTTACTTGAGCCAACCTTCAGTGAGATCATCTTGTGCAGTTTTGGTATGTAATCCTATATTCACATATTCTATCAGTCCATCTTACATTGTAACCTGCCACTATGGGTAAAAATCTATGTAGTTTCAGGGGTTCTATAAGAAGGCAATAGATGAAATCATCTGCTTCAAAAATGGCACAGCTTCAGATGTGACTAAGGGCTTGCAATCTCATCATGTAAAACAACCCACTCGAGAATTCATGACCACAAATGCTGTGATAGCCATGTGCTTCTTAAGAAGCATAGAAGGTACAATCCTTCATTCATGAGGAAATAAATGCATGAAACACTCTTTTACTGATAGTTGTAAAACAAGTTCTGCACTTAGCTACCCCTTTCCGCAGACCATGTCTCCAGACAACAGCTAGACTGGTAGCATGTGCATACTGTTTTATTTAATGTGCTACTATTCCCACTTTAACTACAGGTCATGCTAGATTACAAACAGGTGTATCAAAGATGTCAGTATCAATATATTGTATGTGGTAGTTTAAGCAGTAAGATCTCTTAATGCTTGATTTCACCATGACTACTTTTTAAACCCTACTCCAATAAATTAGCTATAGAAGAAAACAGTGTTACAGAATGATCCAGAAGATCCATGGGGTGGCAAACATCTTGAAGTAACACAATAAAAACAGCATACGAGCCTACATTATATACACCAGCATTCAGCCTCAACTGAGATGCTTCACTGCTTTAAAAAAGAAGCTTATTTACATGTGTACCTTCATTTCTCCATATATCTGACTGTTTTACTTTATGCTCTCCTAATCTCTTCCTGCTGATGCCTGCAACTGTCTGGGAATTACTGTCTGAATCTTTAGAGAAGCCATTCCAATAAGAATCCTGGATGACATGCAATACAAAATCAAAGGTTATGTAAAGGGTATTTTACAATCACTACCAATCAATACTGTTATCACGAGGTTCAATTTTGAGACTAACAACAAACTGAAGTGTTTGAAGTATGTTTGTATACACAACAAAGACTTCAGGAAAAACCTGGAAATAAATTATCAGTGTCCACAAAGTTGATGTATAAATGTGCCTGACATTGATGATTCTGAGTCTTGCTACCTAATCTGCATATGATTTTGCTGTTCAAAATATGTTTGTTCTTCCATGAGTTTGTTTATTTAAAGCTTCTTTTACATGGTCTAGCATTACTGAGGTCAGAATTTTGTTTAGCCATTGCCAAGGTTTGTCTTCACAGTTGATGTAAATAATCACATTGAATTTCTTAAGTAATTGAAATGTAACAAGCTGGCAAGAAAGAGAAACAAAGAAAAACAACACTGGAAAAATGGTGCTATGTTTAGGGCTTAAGAGAGGTAGAGGAAAAAAAAAACGGAGAAGGGAAATGGAGACAGACATGAAATGTATGCAAAGACATGGAAAAACAACTGAACAGATGGCATAGAACAGGAAGGCTTGATCTGAATTTGTTGAAAGCCTTTCACTCATTTCCTTTTCTAATTCAATTATAGCCAAATATAGCTTGACATGTTTTAGGCCCTGTTTAATTTCTTCAGTAAGAATGAAACTTTTTTTTTTCTAGTACTAGCAAATGGCCACTACTACAGTCTGCTCCTGGCCCAGTTTCCACAGATAACAACCATTTTTAAAATTTCCTGTATACCAGTATGCAGCTGATTTCTTCGTCTTCTTCTTGCGATCGCATCTTTGATGTTTGCAATGTCAGACGAGTTATCATGATGAATTCAACCATTGTCTGGAGTTCCTCTATAGCTCTATACAGCTTTGAGTTTAATGTGGAGTCATTGGGCCAGAATATCTTTCTTAACTGGTCATACAGAGGACAATCCTGTAGAACATGCTCAGCAGTTTGTTCATTTAATCCACATGTGCACAGTGGTACCTTGCTTAGTTTATTTCTCAGATGCGGGATTTTACCACCATTGAGAACTTGCAGTACAGACAGTGCATCTGCAAGGATGACTACTTGGTGGCAGTCAAAGTTGGTGTTATAAATTATTTTTGCAGCTTGCTCTAGAGCTTGAACTCTAGAGCTGTATAGTTGGAACAGAATTTACCAGTGGGAATATGCCTTGTCTCATAGTGGTTGTCAGGACATGAGATAAAGATACTGGTGCCTCCATTCTTAATGGCATTTGTTGCTGATCCATCCATGTAGGCAAGTATCCATGATTGTTCGGGATAGTTTTCTTGGATCATATTCAATAAAGCAGTTTGTTTTTGCAGATCATTATACTTATTTAAAAAAATGCTCTGCTGAAGTTGGCCGAAAGACGCAAATATCGCAGCCTCACTGTAAATGGACACAACACAACCAAGGTCCTTTTCAGGACCAACGAAGAAGAAGATATCCAATTCTGAGACCACTGATTGATGTATTAATTTGGAGGGTAATGCTGGCCTGTTTCCATGGTACAGGGTATAGGGTGGGCTTCAGTGGTGTTGTCTTCATGGATAGGTCTTCTTGATGCTGTCTTTTAAGTCTTTTTCCCTGATGGACAAAGCTGCTATGTTTTAGACATCCCAATGCCAGATCATCTAGTCTTGCCTTCATTGGGCGCATTGGCATACTGTTGTTCTTTTCCATCTAGATCATGCTTTTTGCATCTCTTCTATAGGACAATGTCTGTAATCTAGCAGCTTTCTGCCCATGTTTTCTTGTCCATCGGCACACTAGGTGTGACGTGGTCAACATCACGCCGGCCGCCTTAACCTTCCCAGAGTTGCTTTGGTACCCAGTAGGGGCTGGGTCTACCCAGGAGCCGTTTGTGGCCTAAAAAATCCCACCTCATCTAGGGATCAAACCATAGACCACTGAGCTAGGAAGCCAGAGCACTAACCACTCTGCTACCGCAGCTCCCTGACAGAGGGTTCCTTCAAATTATTGTTGCACAGGCTTTATAAAAGAAGTAAAAAGCATTGTGAAGGATGTCAGAGCAAAAAGTGTGATGTCGGAGGGAGACTAAAAGTTGGCCAAGTCGATAGAAGGACAAGATGTCTATTTTATGCATACTTTATTAATAACGTTCAAGACTGTGAAATCCCAAAGCAGGCTGGGCCTCTCATTTATCAGTGGGATAATTAGTCAAATTTCAGGCTGTAACAATGTAACTGCTGTTTATGAAACCAGGCACAGTAATGGAAATATGTGCGTACAAGTGACTAGGGTCATGAAAGAAGGTACTGGATATGTGATGTCAGAAGTAATGCCTGAAATGCTCTGAAAATAGTTTCTGTTGGATTTATTGTCAAATTAAACCTTGGATTGTCATGGCTTGATTTATTCTCTCAATCTATATTGTGTGAATCTGTATGTCAGTCTATCTTAACAGAATCATAAAATATAAGCTGTCAGGGTTACACAAGGCCTTGCATACTGTTAGAAACCTTGTGTTTCCTGTTATCATATGGTGTTTTCTTGCATACTACATGTTTGCCACCTCTTTAACTTTTTTCTTTTCCTTGCCCCTACTTTCACTTTTTTCATTACTAACTTTCTCACAGACGTCAAACGCAAAGCTGTCTCATTAGATTTGCACTGGGCATAGCCACATCACATTCATTATAACGTTTGACTGATCCTTCTTTCTTGTTTATTTCATTCAGAATAAATTATTATGTGGCAGTCAGAATAAAATTAACCTGCTCTAGTATATCGCATGTCATATATTTTTTGTGTTTTTTTTTTCTTTATCGTAAGTCGCTATTACTCGAGGCAAAATCTCAGGTTAATATGTCTAACCTGAGACTGATTTTACATGAGCATCCTTTTTTTCCCTGTACAATGACAGGTGTCCTCTCACCATTCAGGCAGATACACGCCAATTTCGGAGGTACCATTACAGCTGGGTTGGCGCAGGAGCCGTTCAGGTTATTCCAGTCCATGGTCAATGATACTTCTTCAAATGTCTTTGCAAGGGCCTAACCTCAACAGCAGTGAAGAGGGGAGAGGGTAAAGCACCAAAATCTTGTCTCCTGTCAAGTCACAATGTTTTAAAGATGTTTTATATAGGCAGCTGCCCCAATCTCCACCTTTCTAGGATTTGGTGAAACCTCCTAACCTTCAATATGTGATCAGTAAAATAAAAAAATAAACCACCTTCAACTCAATTCCTGCTTTTTACCTACATTTACATTTGAGTCAATTGTTTTAATATTCTTTGGTGCCTTGTAAACACTGAGTTTCTTACAAGTCATGAACTTTAGTTAACTATATACAACTAAGCTAGAATTGTAGATTAACAAATACCTAGTATAGACCACCAAAAATTATGAAAATGATCACTTAAAACTGTCCAAAATAAATTCTTTATGAGTGCAGCATATTGCAATATAAATTTTTCTTCTCTGAGCATTAACAGTATACCATACATACAAGCCACAATATTATTAAAGCATCTAAACAATGTTACAAATAGTGTACATACCTTAAAATCTGTTTCCTGCTTTATTTCTGCAAACAGACTTGTGTCATTAGCACCCACATTTCTTCCAGCCTAAAAGCAATGAACTGTATTAGATGTACTACTGTAGGTATCACATTAAGTAAATAAAGTTCTAATAAAAAATATATTACACTAACACTTGACTACCATCAACACCAAGCAATAATTATTGTTAAATAGCGAGGCTTAATGCAGCTGCAATAGCCATAAACTTGCTTGTGGTATCTTAATCAAGATCATCCTTGTAATTTTTGTTATTTACCCATATACAAATATGACTGCTCAAGGAAGATACGACAGAAGTACTTGAGTTAAAGATTTTGGACCTTCAGAATGATGTTTTAAAATCCCATTTATATGATATTGAATTTCTGGAATAATTTTGACCAAAAAAGTCAATTTTTAAAAAGAAGTCCCCACAGGTTAAAGCAACTGTATAGCAAACAGTACAGTCAGATGGACAAGGAAGTGAAACGATAAACCCGAGCCAACAAAAGGAATTTCCTAGACGATCTTGCAAGACAGGCAGAAGAGGCAGCACTGAGAAATGAACAAAGCACAGTATACAAAATAACTAAATTCATCAGTGGAAAACAAGGTGCAAACAATATTACATTAGTAAGAGATAAGCAATGAAATCTCATCACGACAGCAGAGAGACAGGAAACAAAATGGGTAGGGCATTTCAGAGAAACTCTGAACAAGGAACCATCATAGACACAACTGAATGTTCCTGAGGCTGAAAATGATCTAGATGTTAGTAAAGACATTCCATGAAAAGAAGAAATCATTACAGCAATCAAAGGGTTAAAGAATAGAAAAGCTCCTGACCATGATAACTTAAATGCAGAGCTATTTAAGACAGACCCTGAGCTAGCAGCAGAACTGTTAGAACCACTATTTGCACAAGTCTGAAAAACAGGGACAACACTAACACAGTGGAACAAAGGAATAATTGTCAAATTGCCCAAGAAGGACGATCTTGCAGACTGCAATAATTGGAGAGGAATCACTCTTCTCTCAGTTCCCAGCAAAATACTAGGCAGGATAATTATACAGAGAATTTCAAAAGCAGTAGACCACAAACTGAAGAAAAAACAAGCAGGATTTAGAAAGAACAGAAGATGTGTAGATCATATATTTACTCTCAGGAACATTAAGAGCAGTGCTCAGAATAGCAAAGACAGCTGTACATTAATTTTGTTGATATTGAAAAGGCTTTTGACTGTATACATAGGATAAGTTTTTTGAAAATACTTAGGGCTTATGGAATTCCAAGCTGCATAGGGTCAATCATAAAAAGCCTCTATGCAAACTTTACGTGTAGTGTTGGGCAGAACAGCCTAACCTGTGAGGTGAAGACAGGAGTATGACAGGGATGCCCCTGATCAGCCAATCTATTTTTAAGTCATAGACTGGGTGATGCACCAGACAACAGAGGGTAGTCCAAGAGGAATAAGATGGACTACATTTTCTACACTGGAAGATCTGGAATATGTAGATGACATTGCACTACTAACACATTCACATCAACACATCCAGGAAAAAAGGAAAGACTAAATAAGTATAGCCAGCAGGTGGGCTTGAACATCTATTTAAAAAAGTCAGAGGTCATGACGCTCAATGTGAGCAACCCAGAGCCCATATCAGTAAGGAATCAGCAACTGGTACAGACAGACACCTTCACATACCTAGGATGCATAGTAACACCAGACGGCACGGCAAGCAAAGACATAAACAACAGAATGAACAAAGCAAGAACAGCCTTCTTTAGCCTAAACAACATCTGGAAGTCCTCTCAATACAGCACAAACACAAAATTAAGATTATATCAGAGCTGTGTGCTTTCTGTGCTTCTCTATGGTGTGGAAAGCTGGAGAGTTACAGAGAAGGAAACGTCAAAATTGTCCTCTTTTCACACAACATGGCTAAGAAAAATTCACCGAATCTTTTGGCCAAATACCATCACCAACCAAGATCTGCTTACTCGGAGCAAGCAAGAGGACATGCACACCATCATAGCTGGTAGACACTGGAGCTGGGTTGGCCACGTCCTCAGAAGAGATCCCGATGCCATCACAAGAACAGCTATGCTTTGGACCCCTGAAGGAAAATAAAAGAGAGGCTGACCAAAAACAACTTGGCAGAGGACTGTGGAGGGTGAGATGCAAAGAATGAACCAGAGTTGGGGCACTGTACAAAGGATGGTGACCGATCGAGCAAAGTGGAATAAATTTGTTGTTGCCCTACAAGACGCCACTAGGTGTGATTGCCACTGACTGCTTTGACAGTCGGCAGTTAAGGATCATAGAAGAATGCACCCTTGAAAGCTTCCAAATGTCAGTATTTTCATTCATCTTCTTTTTGAGCTCCTAACAGAGCATACAGCCACTTGTTAGAAGCCTGCACCAAGCATTCACATACACTTGCAGCAGTGGAGTATGTGACAATTTGTTTAACATAATGAGGTAGCCAGCCCCACCCACAATCCCACAAGTCACTTTGTACGACATGCTCTCATTTTTCACATTCAATATTTCTGTGACCCACAGTTACTATCTTCCCCTATCCACACATCTGTTTAATGCATTTCACACCAGTATTGAACATATCCTAATCTTCAAAGTTATCTCCAAACTTGAAAATAAAGGAGATCACAGGGGATGATTTGGTAGAGCAATGAATCTGAGTTAAACAGCATGTGTACATGCTTTGGCACTTTATTATAGTTTTGTGATGAATCACCTAACTATGGTTTTCTTTAAATTACCACAGAAATGTAAATTATAAGACTCCTGAAAAAATGAATGTGTCACATTTACTTAAAAACATAGTCAACAATTAAGAGAATTGAGTTGATAGTCATAATTCATTATCAAATGATGGAAGAGATGAGGAATGTTACATTTAGCTGATGAGTGGGTATTGCCTGGTCATTGAAAAACCAACAGAACTTGATCTAAAGTTACTGTTAATGACTAGAAACAGGTGAAAGACGAAGTTAAAGATAAACTTTTAAAACCACAAACAATTGTCAAAATATTTGTGTGATATAATTATACTTGACTTGTTTTAAAATTATTTATTATAATTTTTTTTTTTCGTAACCATCAGCACTTGGGCTATCAGCCCTTCGGCCCAATGACATGTCATTGTGAGGCTGGGGAATCTGTGGACTTTCCTCCCAACTAGGTAACCAGCTTCACTCCTTCCCATCCACAGAGGGTTTATCTCAGGAGCTGTTCAGGTTATTCAGTCAAAATCCTTGTTGGTGAAACTTCTTCAAATGCTCATGCTTACTTACTTACTTAGTTGTTCCCCTTCTACCATGAGGTGTAGAGGTCCCATGCTCATGCTTGAACCTTTAACACCTGATTGCCAGTGCAATGTGGTAACCATTACACCAGCACGGATTCCAATAGCAATATTTTGTGATTTTTGTTTGTCACTGTGTTTCATTATGAAATATGTAGTTTTAAATGTTCTGGTATTTGCATCTAGGGTACAAACAAAGGACATGATGCTATACTTCATGCTTTTAATTTGCTTTTGAAAAGTGGAAAAATGCTACTCAAATGATGAAACAGTTGTAAATAAAGGGTAAAAATAATTACTTTTTACTTTCTCTTTTATTCTGACTGCAAAATGTCCAGCTCTGAGCAAACTCCTGTCCTCCATTAATGTTCATTATTCTACAGTTAAAAACAGTAGTGATGGGTGTGTTTTTTACTTACATGCATTGTGTGTTTACCACACAATTGAGTCACAGTGTAAGTAATAATTTTGGAATCAAAGAGTTAATGTAGGCTACATTTGTTGTACATGTAAAAAAAATAGGAGGAGGTGAAGTCTGGGGTGTTTGGGATGAAACCTGGTTCACTATTTATTTGTTAATATCAATCTGTATTATGAGAACCTTATTGCACATTCAATTTCCCACTACACCATCAGTAATCTTTACATGTTAATTTTTGTTTTTGGTTGCATACTGCTTTATTGTGCAGTTCTCTAAGTCTGTCTATTCTCAACACCTCTTCTACTGATATGGGTGAATTGCAATCCTGTAAATAATATAATATTGTTATTCTGTATTTCATATTATTTTATTGTAGACATTCTGCCCATTAAAATTCTTCTATACTAAAATAAACTATTCTTAATTATAGTCTGAGTAGGCAGCCTAATTACTTTTTTGCTGGGAATTTTTAAGTTCCCTATCTTATTATTTATTCTGGTGACGAGAAATATCCCTTTAACCTCTGATGGGTTATAATTAGGATATATAGTGTTTTCAATTCCAAATAAGATGAATAACTGCTGATACAGGAAAGTGGCATCACATCTATCAAATCATTGTAAATGTGGCAAATCAAAGTTACCACAAAATACACAGAGAAACATTTCCCACATAACACCTGGATTCATGCATACATAGATGGACCAGCAACAAATGCAACAGAAAACGGAGGTGGAGGTGTCTTTTTGACCTAAAGCACTGGTGCACAGAATAAGCTGTCAATGGCAACAGGGCAATACTCAAGTACCTTTAGAGCAGAGGAAACATACCTTTATGTTTGTCTAATATTTATTTACTGTTTACAGGCCTCAGGTTTCCCTTCCTTATGTGTTTAAAATGTTTATACAATACCAAAACCTACCCTCTGTACTTACTTTTCTTAGCCTTCTATCATTTACTAGACACAGTATTAAGGTCTTTGTCTTGTGTAGTCTGACCTTTACTGTATAATAGGGGAACAACAGAAGTGATTGCATCATTAATAGACTGGACTGCCCTATGTAAATTTCCGGTGTTATGTGTTGCAGTTCGCACTATTGACATGTACTCTTTCTTTATTTCTTACGAGTGCCTGAAAACATACCTTTATGTTTGTCTGATATTTATTTTCTGCGTGAATAACCTTAAGGAAAAATGGCGGACAGTGGGACAATTTTTCTTCCAATTTACCCGAATTTAATCTTGTGACTATGTGCTGGCTGCAGAGTCATAGATTACGCTTCCATAATCTATTTGTCCTCGAATGAAAGATTTAAAAACATGATTGGCAATTACCTCTGGGGCTAATGCAAGTTGGTAAAATACACAACAGTCGGTTGTAACACAGAATCGGAATACTCTTCATTTAGAGAAATATACAATGGTCACTGTTCCGTCTAAAACCAAACTGTTCTTCTTGGATTTCGCTGTCTACTTTACTTTTTATTCTTTCCTGTATGATTTTGAGCAGTATCTTAATTGCATGACTCATCAGGCTGATTGTTCTGAAGTCTGAACATTCTGTTGCATTTGGTTTTTTGGGCAATGTTATAAAAACTGATGTCTTCATGTCGTGTGGTAAATATCCTGTATTGTATATATCATTGCATATTTCTGTGATTGTATCTATACCAAAGCTCTCCAGAGCTTCTATCATTTCAATGTTTATGTTATCCATGCCTGCTGATCTTCCTTTTTGTACCGCGACCGATTATGAATGGCTTTATTTCTCATACTATCTCTTGATCTGCTTCGCTTCCAAGTCTGTGTATTTCCTTGTTGCTTTTTCTTCTGGGTTTTCTCTTCTATACTGCTCCATGCTTTCTGTCAATAACTGTTGGTATTTATTTTTGACTTCGATTAAATATTTCTGTTTTATATCTGGTTGTTTCAGCGCTGATATTTCTATCTGGGGTTCCTCCTGTCTTCTGTTTCCTGCTCTTTTCAGCTTTATATTTACTTTGATGACAACTGGATTGTGATCTGAATTTATGTCGGCGCCAGGATGTGTCTTTGCACTTGTGACACTGTTCTTAAATCTATGTTTTATCATGATATAGTCGATTTGATTACGTGTTACATCTCCTGGGCTTTTCCATGTGTATAATTTCCTTGGGTGATGTTCAAAAAAGGTGTTACATATGACCAGCTGGTTTTCTTCACAGAACTGGATAAGTCTGTCTCCTCTATCATTTCTTGTCCCTAATCCATACTGTCCTACTATTTTCTTGTATTTTCCTTTTCCTACTTTATCATTCATATCACCCATTACTATCAACACATCTGTAGATTTGACTGGTTTAAGTGTGTGTTGTAGCTCTTCATAGTATTCTTCTATTTCTTCCTCGCTGTAATCTTTAGTTGGTGCATAAGTTTGTAAGATTGATATGTCGAATGGCTTTGCTCTCATCTTTAGTAACATCATTCTGTCATTGTGTGTCCAGTATCCACATACGTATTTTTCTAACTCCTTCTTTATCAACATTCCTACCCCTCTTTCGTGTTTTTCTCCTCCTGAGTGTATAAGCGTGTACTGGTCTCTTGTTATGTAGCCTGTATCCAAAAGTCTTGCCTCTGCAACTCCCAGTATATCGAGTTTCATGTCGGTTGCCTCTAATATAAGATTGTCCAGCTTTCCTTCTCCGTTTAAAGTTCTAACATTCCATGTTCCTATTTTTAGGCTTCTCCTACTAGTTTTTAGGTGGTCTTTCTCAGAATGCTCCCTTTCAACAGAATTTAAGGAACACTCGTCATTATGTACTTCCTTACTCATTAGAGGAGTTGCCTCTTCCCTGTTAATTTGTACAGTAGATTCTTCCCCAGGGGACAGAGAGTTCTCTACATATCGGTTCTTATCTTGTTGTTGTGATTCCATTACTTTCTGTAGGAAGTACGTGGTAAGGCCCCAATCTCTTCCACGGTGGCTAGCCATTGTCTTTTTCTATGTCCGACATGCCTCTAGTGCGCCACACACTTTGCTGTTTCGCTTTGCGAGCCGTTGATCTTCTCAGATTCCTCCGCCTCACTCACCGTCTCAGTCTTTGTGTACTAGGGATGGACATTCCCTTGAGTAAGATTGCTCCTACTCCACCCATGTAGTTTAGCCAGTCAGCCAAGACTGTTGCCCGGGATGTGGCCACCGCCGTACACAAGCGGTATTCTAGGAGCCATACATGAGCTAGACAAAGAGAGGAGAACCAAATAGGATCCTGACTATCCTAAAAAGGACATGGCTGTCTCTCACCGTGAGGTACTATCCCTCTCTCTTTATCCTACATCCCAAGAGAGGCAATATTTTGCCTAAGAAGATTAGCAGAAAAATATACAGAGGTCCAAAAAAGTATGTATATGTGCTTCATTGACTATAAGAAGGCTTTTGACAGAATCCATCATGAGAAAATAATTGAATGCCTCAAAGACATAGGTATTGATGGAAAAGATATAAGAATACTCAGTAACCTTTATTGGGAGCAAACTGCCACAGTAAGATCGGGAAGGAATTATTCACCATACATAGACATAAAAAGAGGTGTCAGACAAGGTTGTGTGCTGTCCCCCTGCCTATTTAATTTATACACCGAAAAAGTTTTCAAACAGATACAGGAAATACCAGGACTGAACATCAGTGGAAGATCAATAAACAACCTTAGATATGCAGATGATACCGTGTTGTTAGCTGAAAGCGAACAGGAGTTACAAGAACTAGTGAAGCAAGTGAACAGTATAAGTCATGAATATGGACTCGACATTAATATAGAGAAAACTAAAACTATGATAATTAGCAAAACAGACGATAAACCCACATTAAAGATAAGCGTAAATGGGAAAATCCTGGAACAAGTCAAGAGCTACGTATATCTTGGTCATATAATAACAGAAGATGGCAGATGTGAAACAGAAATCAAGAAGAGAATAGGAATGGCCAAAGCTACATTCAACAACATGAAACATATACTGACATCCAAACAGTTATCTCATAAATTAAAACTGAGAATCATAAAGTGTTATATATATTCTGCATTTCTGTATGGTGCAGAAACATGGACGATGAATAAGCATTTGGAAGAAAGAATTGAGGCTCTTGAAATGTGGATATATAGAAGAATGGAGCGTATCTCATGGAAAGAGATGAAAACAAATAAGGAGGTCCTAGAAAATCTAGGTATGAAAAGAGAACTAATGAGAGAGGTCAAAGTTCGGCAGCTAAAATGCTTTGGCCACATAAAAAGGCATAACACCTTGCAGAAGACCATAACAGAAGGGAGAGTTGAAGGTAAACGTGCAAGGGGAAGACAGCGCTATAAGTGGGAAGATAACATCAAGAGATGGACGGGAAAGAGTCTATCAGAGTGTACCACCAAGACAAGAGACAGAAGACGTTGGAGATCCATTACAGCCAACCTCCGTTGTGGAGATGGCAACTGATGATGATGACAATGGTCATTTCCTTATTTTTATTATGTATCGTCAGCAGTGTTGCCACCTTAAATTTAAAAAAAAAAAAAAAAAAATCTAGATTGTACCTTAAAAAACAACTAGATACACCTAGATTTTTAATTTTGGGCTACGTCTGGACGCATTAGGCTACCTTAGGCGTTTTAGGCTACTTTGTGCTATTTTTGATCTACTGTGGGCGAAAACCGTAAATTGATCTCAGTCAGGATGACCATATTAATAATAATAATAATAAATTCTTTAAGCGCCAAACACGGCGCATAAGACAGAAACCAGTGCTCTCCAGGTTGTTCGTTGTGACGCCACTCCTCTTAGCTCTTGCACATTATTTAGGCCCAACGTTCTTCCTTCTCTTATTATTGTTCTTCTGAGTGTTTCTTTTGGTCTTCCTTTTTTCCTCTTACCCTCAAGAACCCAAGTGAGTGCCTGCAATGGTATTCTGTTGTTTTGCATTCGTAGGACATGACCGATATATGACCATCGTCTTTTCCTTATATAGTTGGAGACATATTTCTGCCTAGGGTCTTCTCTTATTTGTCGATTAGTCTTGAATTCTTTCCAACTGATATTCATGAGTTTTCTAAGACATTTGTTCTCGAATGTATTCAGCTTGTTCTCCAATGATTTTGTTATTTTCCAACTCTCACAGCCGTATGTTAGCACTGAGATAACATTTGAATTAAACAGATGAAGCTTGGTATGTATATTCAATGATCGTAATTTCCAAATGTTAGATAATCTATTGAAGGCGCTAGCTGCCAAAGCAATTCTAGTATGGATTTCTTTTGTTGTGTCACCATCCTGAGTCATTTTACTGCCTAAATAATTGAAACTTTCAACTTTCTGTAGTTTTTCCCCGTTCAAGATGATATCAAAGGTCTCGTTAGAAAAGTTCATAACTTTAGTTTTAGAGGCACTTATTTGGAGACCTATTTTAACCGAGAGATGACACAAATTATTTACTGCTTCTTGGGATTGTCTGGGTGTTGAACTTAAGAATGCTAAATCATCTGCGAAATCCAGGTCCCCCAGGAATTTTCCATTTGTCCATTTTATACCTAATTGTTCATTGTGGGTATAGTTTCTCATAACCCAATCAATAGCTATTCCAAAAAGTAGTGGTGACATAATACAGCCTTGTTTCACCCCTGTTTCTACTGTAAACCATTCTGTATTCCCTTTATTTGTTCTAACACAACATATTGCATTGTCATATAGCGCTTTGATTATATTCACATATTTTGTTGGAAAACCATAGATTGTAAGTATCTTCCACAATGATGGGCGGTGTAGACTATCAAAGGCTTTTTGAAAATCGACGAAGGTGATAATAAGTGGCGATTGCATTTCCACTGATTCTTCTATAATTGTTCTTAGTGTGAATTTTTGATCAATACATGATCGTTTCGGCCTGAAACCCGCTTGTTCTTCTCTGATCTTTTCGTCAGCATGCAATTTAAGTCTTTCTAACATCATGCAACATAATAATTTTCCAGGTACTGATAATAGAGATATACCACGCCAGTTATTACAGTCTGATAGATCACCTTTCTTCGGTAACTTTACAATAATACTGTCTTTCCATTGTTGTGGTGGTTGTTCTTCTCTCCATACTTCATTTATAATATCTAAAATTCTCAAGAGGTTGTTGTCATTAACTGCTTTAATCATTTCCCCTGAAATTTCGTCAACTCCAGCAGCTTTAAAATTTTTAAATCTTTTAACGGCTTGTTTGATCTCGTCCAGCGTGAATTCATCGCAAGTTATTGGCAAGGTGGTTGTGGGTGTTTCATTATTAAAATCAGGTGTTACTGTTGGTGGTGGTCTGTTTAGCACCTCCATGAAGTGCTCAGCCCATCTCTTCATTTGTTCTTTTTCTGTTGGTATTGAATTCCCTAATTTACCTTTAACAGGTGTTTCCATAGCAGTAGGCTGGTGACATAGTTGTTTTGTAATTTGATAAAGGCACCTACTATTACCAGTTCTTACAGCATTTTCAGCTTCTACGGCCAGTTCATTGATGAAATGTCTTTTATCTCTTCGAGTTTTTGTCTTCACTTCTTTATTTAACAAGTTATAAGTTAGTTTGCAAGATTCAAATGCATTATGTGAACTTGCCGCTAGTAGTTTAAGTTTTGCTGTTTTCCTTTCTTGTATTTTATCCCAAGTATCTTCTCTCATCCATTTTTTCTTTTTATGTACTAGGTATCCGGTGGTCGCTACAGCTGCTTCTGTCATTGCTGTTCTCAGTTGTTCCCATTTAGTATCGATTGTCTTGGTGGTGATATCGTTGTCAATTTTGCCTAAAGCATCGAAATAGTTGTTCATTTTGACATTATATTCCTCCTTTATATCATTTGATTGCAGTCTGTGTACATCTATTCTTCTATTTTTATTCGGTTGGTATAACTTCTTCAGTTTAATTCTCAGTTTAGCTATGCAGAGGTTATGACCATATTATTACTTCTTTATTTTTTTTAAAGAGGATATTTTCTTATTTTTTTGCTTAAAAAGGATAAAGGAGGACACTTTTACTGAAAATACGAGTATACAAAAGGGGACGCGTTAATTTCACCAATTTAATACATGTATGTACATAATCTCATTTACTATTCCACTGCCGCATTTCCCCATTACTCTTTCGTTATAATTATTGTGTGTTCCAACTTTCGCATTTAGGTCTCCCATTACTATAATAAGATCGTACCTGGGTACAGTTTCCATTTCCTTTTGTACCTGTTGATAAAACTCGTCCTTGATCTCTTCATCGCTGTCGTTTGTTGGTGCATAGCATTGTATAATTGTGGTGTCGGTGAATCTCCCTCTCAGTCTTGCTCTTATTAGTCTGTTGTTAATGGGTTTCCATTCCAGTAAAGACCTTTCCATTCCTTTCTTCAGGATAATGGCTACACCTTCGTTGTGCTGACCATCCTCTCTACCAGAATAACGTACTGTTTCCCCTGTAGATGTTTTTATTCTCCCCATCCCTGTCCATCTGCTCTCGCTTATTCCCAGGATATGTAGTTCGTAATTCCTCATTTCTGCTATGATCTGTCTCAGCTTTCATGCCTCATTCATAGTTCTGACATTCCAGAAACCAATTTTGGTTTCGTCAACATTCTTTTTGACAGCCATAGATTTAGTGATGCGCCAGACAACAGAGGGCAGTCCAAGAGGAATTATATGGACAACGTTTTCTACACTGGAAGACCTGGGATATGCAGATGACATTGCACTACTCGCACATTCACATCAACACATTCAAGACAAAACCGATAGACTGAATAAGTATGACCGGCAGGTTGGCCTGAACATCAATTTGAAGAAGACAGAGGTCATGACACTAAATGTATGCAATCCTGAGCCAATAACAGTAAGGAACCAGAAGTTAGAACAGACAGACACATTTACTTACCTAGGATGCATAGTAACACCTGACGGCGGAACAAGCAAGGACATTAAAAACAGAATGAATAAAGCGAGAACAGCCTTTGCTGTTCTCAACAACATTTGGAAGTTTTCCCAGTACAGCACAAACACCAAATTAAGACTGTATGAGAGCTGTGTACTTTCTGTGCTTCTCTATGGTGCGGAATGTTGGAGAGTAACAGAGAAGGAAATGTCGAAACTGTCCTCCTTCCACACAATCTGCCTAAGGAAAATTCTCTGAATCGTTTGGCCAAACAACATCAGCAACCAAGAAATACTTATTCGGAGTAACCAGGAGGACATGCACACCATCATAGCTGGCAGACGCTGGAGTTGGGTTGGCCACGTCCTCAGAAGGGATCCTGATACCATCACAAGAACAGCTATGCTATGGACCCCCGAGGGAAAGCGAAAGAGAGGCCGACCAAAAAAAACTTGGCGGAGAACTGTGGAAGCTGAGATGCAAAGAATGAACCAGAGTTGGGGCACTGTACGAAGGATGGCCACCGACCGAGCAAAGTGGAATCAATTTTGTTCTGCCCTACAAGACGTCACAAGGCGTGATGGCCACTGACTGCTTTGACGGTTGGTGATTATGGATCAAAGAAGAAGAAGAAGATGTACATAATCATGATAAAATATATATAAATACTTCAACGAAATTTTTTTTAAATGTTAATTAAGTCTTCATAAAATGCATGTTTTAATAATTTTTCCATCAAGCTTTATTGTTTCATCATCCCTAAATATTCAGTCTTTAACATTGTACTTTTCACTCCAACTAAATGCTCATGGAAGTCTGTACACGTTACATTCTTATAATTTTAATGAACTTGTTATATTCCTTTTATACATTCAACAGTGAATTTGTTTCTGTCATTTTGTCCACTGACTTTCCATGAAAGAAATAAAAAAGCCTCTCAATATTAGCATTATTTTTTGGAAAAGAAAAAATTTAAAAAAAGAGCAATTTGTAGTAGTTTCGATTATAACTCTACACTTCTTGATTGCTCAAAGATTTTGATCTACTTTTCATGTGCCCAGTAGTTGAAAAAAAGTATTATCATTCAGATTTGATTTGACTTAACTGATCGGTCCATCAATTTATTAAAGCATTTTTGTCATAAATGTTCATGTCCTTACTCATTTAATATTTGATGAAGGCTTTAACATGTTACAACCTGTAAAAATGTCATCCAGCCAAAACAATTAAATTCCTCTAAATATTATCGCATAAAAGACACAACCCCCCCCCCCCCCCCAAAAAAAAATCGATTTCTTCTTTTTTTTTCTTTTTTTTTCTTTCTAATTTTGTGTAAAAGCAGGACACATGGAATTTTAAAAAAAAAAGCCGACCAGACTGTCGTTAGAAATTCTAAATCCACATATATAAATTCGAAAGTAAATGTAAAGCCTAACGAATTAATTCAATAAAAGGAAAGAAGAATGGTAAAAGAACAGTGCGGTCACAATAGCGTACGCCTGTGTTATAGAACGTCATAATAGTTAAACAAGAAATCCCCTTGTTCTACTTCGTCTGCATAATCGTAACGCTTTCACGTTTGCTAGTAAAGCCTACTGCATAAAATACACGCGTTTCTAAAAAATAAAACTGGTACTGTGTTTCTTAGAAAACCTTGTGATAGACACACTGCGTAATGACCTAGATTAATATTACATTAATGTCAATATATACACTGCGTAACTAAAAGACAGACGGGCTTAGAAGAGAGAGAGAGAGAGAGAGAGAGAGAGAGAGAGAGATGTACAGAGGAACGCATGCAATACTACCACGTTGTCTCGCGATATAAAATTAATGCCACCCCACGCGAAAGGCATGCAGGCTTGCTTTTTTTCTCAAATAAACAGTGACACAAAAAACTACCAATACGAGGTAAGGTTTAAAAAAAACATGGTTAATGCTTATTAGGAAACATGACACAATACTGTTTTATGTCTGAAAACCTGACATTAGCCTGACAGTACAGAAGACACCCCATCGTATAGAAGTGAACGGGTGGTAGAAGAAAATACATATTTTGAACGAAGCCACTTGGCTCCATTAAACTTATATATTTGGGTGCCTTAGGACTTGCTGACAAAGAATATGTTAGGTGTTAAGCAAATAGTCTAATAATTAACAAATTATAGCCAAAATACTATAGTGGTGTTGTCTGACAACACAGGATCATATTTGGTCATAATGGCGTGTTTGGACACTGCTTTAGGGGAAATAAGGCCACCACGTTAGATCCGATTTGATTGGCTAGAATAATATGTAAGGCGAAACATGATTAGTCGACTGCAAATACTATTTTTGGTTGTTAATGGAAACGGTAGGAAGGGTACATTTTTTCAAATGCTTTTGTAAACATGGTCTTATTGGCTAGACCATTTGATATAGTCAATTAGAAGCGTCTGTTCAGTGCCACTTTTTGAAAATAAACTTTGTAGAAGCAAGTGCGTTGAGAACCAGCTCATATTTTTCTAATAAAAGCCTGGGACAGAGGCAGATCGGAATTGTGCCATAACTCATCGCCAGTCAACGTACTTGTTTAATATTTCCTTGAATTGTGGTAAGCTAGACATATTTGATATCTTTTAGATGAAAATTGAATGTGAATTGATAATTTATGTCTGTATGTGTGTGGTTCAGTAGCAAACATGAGGCAAAGCCTAGATATTGCTCCACCATGTAAAAACTTGTCGGAGAGGAGTATAACTACATAGACACATATGGGATTGCCAATTAGTACTATGACACCTATCTTATTGAATAGAAGGAAATAATGCTGGAATTGCAGAGGCGTTGTAACCATTAGGGAGAGGAATACTGGTGTGTATTGTTACATGAGAAGCTAGCGGTTGGCCTACCGCGCTGAACTCGGTGTTTGTTATGTATTGTGCTTCAGTGTGGAAATAGATTATAAATTAGTTCTGAAGTAGGAGGTACAACCTTCTTATTTCAGGGACCGTAGTACTGAAGTATTAAAGCAGCACCTGGTCTGAGTTTTGCTGAATCCAGAGGCTGGTAGCATACTCCTTGGTCAAGATATCGACCAGTGTTGTTTCTCAAGAAAACGGTGAAGCAAGCGAGCAGATGAGTCAGTTTTCCTGCCGCCCACACAGAAGTTAAGATTTCGTTGACCAGAGCAGCTCAAACTTGTGTATACCCCCCTCTAAAATTGACTTTACATTAAATCAAGAGGGACAGTTATTTGTTTCAAATAAAAAGAAACTGTGAACCTTTCCAATATTATTTCCACCAGTAACAAACACATGAAGTCATGATGACAAACAACCACCTAGCTTGAAAAGCCAGTATTACCTCATAGTACTACATCACTACTTACACACATATTGTAATAATAATATATGTCAATACAAAGATCCTATCTATAAATTGTGTACATACAACTTGTGATTTCATTTGATTGTGATTCCTGGTTCACTTTGTAGTTGAATCAGGATATCTATTATTGAAAGGAATTAATACATATTTTAAAAGTTAACACTTGACTTATTAAGATAGTCTTATAGAGTGTTTTATGTATGTGAGTGTCACAGTGTTGTAAAGTATTGTGGATTAAATTAAATTGTTTATCTGTCTGTTGGTTGTTGTGAACATACACTTCATCATTATCATAACCCTAGACATTCAAAGTAGTCATCACAATATTCCAGAATAAGTCTGACTGAGGTCTAAATGTGGTAGCAAAGTAAAGTCATCTGTAATACACCATACTTATTAGATACAGATACCTTCACAGCTGATCTCAGTCAGTACACTAAGTCCCCTATAAATATTTATATCATCCCAATTTACCACATATATTGGGGTCCTGTCCGGATTTTGAATCTTCTCCTATTATATATATTGGGGGGTAATTCACTTCAGGGAATAATAAAAAATTAAAAGGTATCCTTGGGTGGAAAATAAATAAGGTTGAGCTCTCAGTGCCTGTGGTTGTCCTTAGATAATTAGTTATAGATTGACTTGTTTAAGTTAATCATTGTATAAATTTGCCTGTTAGAAAATGGCCGACCTGGCAAAATTTCGATCTGCTGCTATGCAGGCTGCTAAAGAGTTAGGAATGGACGGGCAAGTTATGATTGCTTATGTCACTACTGAATGTGACAAATATATTGAACGTGAAGAAAGAAAATTTGAAGCAGAAAGAAAATTAGAATCGGAAAGATTAGAAAAAGAGGCTGAAAGAAAGTTAGAGGCTGAAAAGGAAATTAAGAGGTTGCAGATTGAGGCTGACAAAGAGGCTAGGGCATTAGAGGCTGAGGCTAAGAAGTTACAATTGGAGGCTGAGACTAAGAAGTTCTAATTGGAGGCAGAAGAAAAAAGACTGACTGCCGAAAAAGAAGATAAGAGATTACAAAGGGAGCACAAGTTACGACTATGGGAGTTGGAATTGCAAGGCCACGCTCCTGAAAATGGTGCCAGTCCTTTCCCCTCTGATGCCTCTGCTAGTCAGGGAGCCACAACCTCAGCTATGAACTTTCATTTAGATCATTTTGTTGAGAAAGAAGATGATATCGAGAGCTATCTAAATAAATATGAACTATTAGCTACCATGTATGGGTTAGAGAGAGAAAGGTGGAGCTTAAAGTTATCTCAAGGGCTTCGTGGTACAGCTTATGATGTTTTTGCCAAAATGAGCAGAGATGATCAAGAAAATAATGACATGTTAAAGCAGGCTCTTTTGTTAAGATATGAAAAGAATGGAGAATTTTATAGAAAAAGATTTAGGAATGCTAAACTACTGTCAGGTGAAACATATCACCAGTTCTCTGCACGGTTAGAGACATACTTGGAGAAATGGACTTCTCTGGGGAAAACCCAAGATCTTAAGGAAATGATCCTTATAGAACAACTAAGAGAGTCCATGGCTCCAGACCTGAGAAAGTTTATCATGGAACAAGGTGCAGAGAGGCTGGGTGAGTTACTAAATGTCGCTGAAAGGTATCAAGCAGCTCAGGCAGAGGTAACAAGTAATAAAAAGAAACAGGTAGATAATTTTAAGGCACCACAGAACTTTAATAAATTCGATCCTAGAGATCAGAACAAAGGTAAGCACCAGTTTGATAGGCCACGGTATAACAATAAAAATAAAACCCCACAATTCGATGAAAGGAAATTTGATGAAAGAAAATCTTTCAACCAAGGAAGGAAGTGGTGTACAAAGTGTAAGATGAACAATCATACCACTGAAAATTGTAGGAATAAAACTCCTCGTTTTGCTGCTATGAAATCTGGGAAGAAGGGAACAAAGGTCAAACCTGAGGAACTACAGGAACCGTACCACCCCTCAGTGTGTGAAGACGTAATCTGTAATGGTGTCACCATAAGGTGCTTATATGATACAGGTTTAGATTATGATTCAGTTGTGAGTTCTTACCTGGTGCAAGGAGATCAATACACCACAGAAACAGTGGAAATTCAAGCTGCAACAAGGAAGTTGCGAACATGACACTCCCTATCGCTAAGATACATGTAAAAACGCGATATGTGGAGGGAATAATCAAAGCAGCAGTGATAAATGAACCAATCTACCCTCTGATATTGGGGTGTAGATATGTCTTCTTGGGGAATCCCAAGAGACATGTGATATTGGCAACGGTGCAGACCAGATCACAGTCTAAACAGGACGAGGAAAATCCAATAAATACTCATCCAGATGAGATGAGGAAGGCACAGGCGGAGGACAAAACACTCAAGCCGTGTTTCAAGAAGTTGCCCAAATGTCATACACCTCCAGGCAAGGGAGAATTTTATATGAAGAACAAGCTGATTTATAGGAAGGCTGGATCTGAATCCAATGGTCACGGACAGCTGGTCCTTCCCACTTCATATAGGACTAAAGTGTTGGAACTAGGGCATGCGATTCCCTTCAGTGGTCATATGGGGATCAGCGCAACAGGACAGCGTATAGCTTGTCACTATTTCTGGCCAGGGATAACTGAAGATATCAAACGATATGTAAAATCCTGTCCAGAGTGCCAACGAGTAGCACCTACGCTTTGGACTGCACCAGCAACTCTAGGGGAAATGCCCATAGTGGGAACACCCGTTGAGAGAGTTACCGTGGACATTGTGGGACCTCTCACTCAAACCAAGAGGAGGAACAGCTACATTCTGACTCTGGTGGACACTTGTTCTATGTGGGGAGAGGCGGTAGCCCTGTCATCCATTGACTCTAAACATGTGGCAGAGGCATTACTCACAATCTTCACAAGGTTAGGCTTTCCCAACCAAATCTTGACTGATAATGGCTCTCAGTTAAAGGGGGAAACTAACAGAAGAAGTTTTCAGGATCTTCCAGGCCAAACACTTCCATTGTAGTCTGTACCATCCCCAAAGGACGGCCAAGTGGAAAGATTTAATGGTACGTTGTTGTCGATCCTGAGAAAGTTGGCACATAAAAACCAGATACATGGGACCAGTACCTTCACGCCGCCCTCTTTGCTTATCGGGAGGTACCCCATAGTTCAACCGGTATGGCCCCGGCAACCCTGTTATTTGGAAGGCCAATAAAAGGTCCATTAGAAGCATTATTAAGGACGTGGACCGATGAAAAGGCAGAAGAAAATATTACCTCATCATATCAATATGTGAACGAGCTGACCACTCGTCTTAAAACTGGCTGGAAACTTGCTAATGATAATGTGAGACAAGCCAGGAAAAAACATGCTGCCTATTACAACAGGAAAGCTAAAGACAGAGATTTGGCTGTGGGAGAGAAGGTACTGCTTCTTCTACCCGGTAGTCAGAATAAGTTACAAATTGGATGGCAAGGTCCATATACAGTTCTAGAGAAGGTGTCTAGAACCAATTATAAGATAGATAAGAAGGGGAAAGAAAAAATCTATCATGTGAATCTCCTGAAGAAATATTTGGAAAGAGAAAATCGGGAAGAGACACACTTGTTGACCTTGTCTATTGCAATGGAGATGAAAAAGGAACCACTTTCATCATTTGAATATCCATTACATCCCTGTGAGACAGCGGCACAGGTGAAAATCAGTACACATTTAACGAAAAATCAGAAGGAGAGAGTGCAACAGGTTCTAGATGATCATACAGAGGTGTTAACGGACCGACCGGGGCATACAAACTTATTGGAATATGATATGAAACTGATAGACCTCACACCTGTCTGTATGAAATCCTATTCGATTCCTTTTGCTAAGGAGAAAGCCTTGAAGGAAGAGATAGACTATTTGTTGAAGGAGGGAATAATTTCACACAGTGAATCTTCGTATAGTTCCAGTGTGGTACTCTTAAGGAAACCCTCTGGAGAACACAGACTCTGTATAGATTACAGGAGACTGAATGCTATCACAGAAGGTCAGGTGGATCCATTGCCGGATACAAATCAGTTGTTTGCCAGGCTAAATAAAGCTAAATATTTCTCAAAAGTGGACCTGAGCAAAGGATACTATCAGATTCCAGTAAAGCCTGAGGTTAGACCGTACCTAGCTTTTAGTACCTCAGAGGGACACTATGAGTTTAACAGATTGCCATTTGGATTGAAGAATGCCCCTAGTGTCTTCTCTAGAATGATGAGAAAATTGTTGGATCCTCTGAATAATCCATGCATCACAAACTTCATGGATGATATCCTTATAGCAACAGAAACATTTGAGGAACACATTGACTCTCTGAACATGCTGTTTAATCGACTTAGAGAAGCGAATTTAACAGCCCGACCAACCAAATGTTGCGTTGGATGTAAAGAATTAGAATTCCTGGGACACACAGTCCATCAGGGAAACATGATCCCTGACCCCAAGAATTTAGAGAAACTAAAGAAAGCCCCGAGGCCACAAACCAAGAAAGACGTGAGATCCTTTGTCTCATTATGTGGTTTCTACCAAAAGTATATCAAAAACTTTAATTCCATATGTGCACCGTTAACTGATTTGACACGCAAAGGAAATCCAGATCGAATTACATGGACAGCACAATGTGAATTGGCATACCAGGAATTGAAGAAAAAGCTCACAAGCAAACCTATTTTGAAATTACCTGACTTAAGTCAAGAATTCATTGTGAGAACGGATGCAAGTAATATCGGGTTGGGCGCAACCCTGTTACAGAAATCAGATGCACTGAATGGGGAATTAACCCCAGTGGCATATGCTAGCAGAAAGTTGAATAAAGCTGAAACAAATTATTCAACTAGCGAAAAAGAATGTCTTGCAGTAATATGGGCGATCAAGAAATTCAATATTTATCTGTATGGGAAGGCATTCAAGTTGCAAACTGATCACAAACCCTTGTCGATTCTAGCGCAGGCTAGGCATGAAAATTCGAGGTTACTCAGATGGTCCTTACTTTTGCAGCCATTCCAGTTCAGCATAGAATATATTTCTGGAAAAACTAACTTGGGTGCGGATTTTCTAAGCCGCCATCCGTGTGATGAGAATCACCATAAGCAGTAGGAATAA
Source organism: Oreohelix idahoensis (assembly GCA_024509875.1). Lineage (NCBI taxonomy): Eukaryota > Metazoa > Mollusca > Gastropoda > Stylommatophora > Oreohelicidae > Oreohelix > Oreohelix idahoensis. Next base: position 208,646 of record JAMPIV010006425.1, read on the forward strand.
TATTAAATTTCTCTATGTGTATATAGAATTATAGACTGACATATAATGTCTGTTTTAAGTGGGGAGAATTTGTCGTGAGAAATTCTAAATCCACATATATAAATTCGAAAGTAAATGTAAAACCTAACGAATTAATTCAATAAAAGGAAAGAAGAATGGTAAAAGAACAGTGCGGTCACAATAGCGTACGCCTGTGTTATAGAACGTCATAATAGTTAAACAAGAAATCCCCTTGTTCTACTTCGTCTGCATAATCGTAACGCTTTCACGTTTGCTAGTAAAGCCTACTGCATAAAATACACGCGTTTCTAAAAAATAAAACTGGTACTGTGTTTCTTAGAAAACCTTGTGATAGACACACTGCGTAATGACCTAGATTAATATTACATTAATGTCAATATATACACTGCATAACTAAAAGACAGACGGGCGTAGAAGAGAGAGAGAGAGAGAGAGAGAGAGAGAGAGAGAGAGAGATGTACAGAGGAACGCATGCAATACTACCACGTTGTCTCGCGATATAAAATTAATGCCACCCCACGCGAAAGGCATGCAGGCTTGCTTTTTTTCTCAAATAAACAGTGACACAAAAAACTACCAATACGAGGTAAGGTTTTAAAAAAACATGGTTAATGCTTATTAGGAAACATGACACAATACTGTTTTATGTCTGAAAACCTGACATTAGCCTGACAGTACAGAAGACACCCCATCGTATAGAAGTGAACGGGTGGTAGAAGAAAATACATATTTTGAACGAAGCCACTTGGCTCCATTAAACTTATATATTTGGGTGCCTTAGGACTTGCTGACAAAGAATATGTTAGGTGTTAAGCAAATAGTCTAATAATTAACAAATTATAGCCAAAATACTGTCTGACAACACATGATCATATTTGCTCATAATGGCGTGTTTGGACACTGCTTTAGGGGAAATGAGGCCACCACGTTAGATCCGATTTGATTGGCTAGAATAATATGTAAGGCGAAACATGATTAGTCGACTGCAAATACTATTTTTGGTTGTTAATGGAAACGGTAGGAAGGGTACATTTTTTCAAATGCTTTTGTAAACATGGTCTTATTGGCTAGACCATTTGATATAGTCAATTAGAAGCGTCTGTTCAGTGCCACTTTTTGAAAATAAACTTTGTAGAAGCAAGTGCGTTGAGAACCAGCTCATATTTTTCTAATAAAAGCCTGGGACAGAGGCAGATCGGAATTGTGCCATAACTCATCGCCAGTCAACGTACTTGTTTAATATTTCCTTGAATTGTTGTAAGCTAGACATATTTGATATCTTTTAGATGAAAATTGAATGTGAATTGATAATTTATGTCTGTATGTGTGTGGTTCAGTAGCAAACATGAGGCAAAGCCTAGATATTGCTCCACCATGTAAAAACTTGTCGGAGAGGAGTGTAACTACATAGACATATATGGGATTGCCAATTAGTACTATGACACCTATCTTATTGAATAGAAGGAAATAATGCTGGAATTGCAGAGGCGTTGTAACCATTAGGGAGAGGAATACTGGTGTGTATTGTTACATAAGAAGCTAGCGGTTGGCCTACCGCGCTGAACTCGGTGTTTGTTATGTATTGTGCTTCAGTGTGGAAATAGATTATAAATTAGTTCTGAAGTAGGAGGTACAACCTTCTTATTTCAGGGACCGTGGTACTGAAGTATTAAAGCAGCACCTGGTCTGAGTTTTGCTGAATCCAGAGGCTGGTAGCATACTCCTTGGTCAAGATATCGACCAGTGTTGTTTCTCAAGAAAACGGTGAAGCAAGCGAGCAGATGAGTCAGTTTTCCTGCCGCCCACACAGAAGTTAAGATTTCGTTGGCCAGAGCAGCTCAATCTTGTGTATACCCCCCTCTAAAATTGACTGTACATTAAATCAAGAGGGACAGTTATTTGTTTCAAATAAAAAGAAACTGTGAACCTTTCCAATATTATTTCCACCAGTAACAAACACATGAAGTCATGATGACAAACAACAACCTAGCTTGAAAAGCCAGTATTACCTCATAGTACTACATCACTACTTACACACATATTGTAATAATAATATATGTCAATACAAAGATCCTATCTATAAATTGTGTACATACAACTTGTGATTACATTTGATTGTGATTCCTGGTTCACTTTGTAGTTGAATCAGGATATCTATTATTGAAAGGAATTAATACATATTTTAAAAGTTAACACTTGACTTATTAAGATAGTCTTATAGAGTGTTTTATGTATGTGAGTGTCACAGTGTTGTAAAGTATTGTGGATTAAATTAAATTGTTTATCTGTCTGTTGGTTGTTGTGAACATACACTTCATCATTATCATAACCCTAGACATTCAACGTAGTCATCACAATATTCCAGAATAAGTCTGACTGAGGTCTAAATGTGGTAGCAAAGTAAGGTCATCTGTAATACACCATACTTATTAGATACAGATACCTTCACAGCTGATCTCAGTCAGTACACTAAGTCCCCTATAAATATTTATATCATCCCACTTTACCACACAGACGTTACATTTTCATGTGAAAAGTCGGCAAAAATCCTGAGGTATGGTCACTCTTATCAAGGTGGTATCAAGACTGGATAACACCAGAAACGCTAAACACCATAGCGAAGAGAAAGCAAATGAAAAGAAAGAAAACAGAAGCTGAGTATCCCAGGTTAAAGGCAATATATAGTGACCAGTACAGTCAGCTGGACAAAAAAAGTAAACCGTCAAACCCGTTCTAACAAAAGGACATTTCTCGCAAGACAGGCAGAATCACCACAGCACAGGAGCGGGAATAAAGAAGGGCAGAGCACTTCAGGGAAACACTGAATAAAGAACCACCAGAGACTAAGCTGAATGTTCCTGAGGCTGAAAGTGACTTAGACGTAAATACAGACATTCCACGAAAAGAAAAAATTATCACAGCTATCAAAGGGTTAAAAAATGGAAAAGCGCCTGGTCACGATAATCTAAATGTTGAGTTATTCAAGGCAGACCCTGAACTAGCAGCAGAACTATTAGAATCACTATTTGCACAATTTTGGAAAACTGAGACAACATTAACAGTGTAGAGTAAAGGAATAATTGTCAAATCGCCCAAGAATGGCGACCGCGCAGACTGCAACAACTGGAGACGAATTACTCTCCTCTCAGTTCCCAGCAAAATACTAGGCAGGATAATCATAAAGAGAATTTCAAAAGCAGTTGACCATAAACTGAGGAAAGAACAAGCGGGCTTTAGAAAGAACAGAAGATGTGCAGATCATATATTTACCCGCAGGTACATTATAGAGCGGTGTTCAGAATGGCAGAGACAGATGTACATTAACTTTGTTGATTTTGAAAATACTTTTGACAGCATACACATTGACAGCCTATGGAAAATACTGAGGGCTTTTGGAATTCCCAGCCGCATTGTTTCCATCATTAAAAGCCTATATTCTAACTTTACGTGCAGTGTTGGATTGAGTAACGTAACTTTCGAAGGGAAAACAGGAGTACGACTGGGATGCCCCTTATCAACAACATTATTTTTGACAGCCATAGATTGGGTGATGCGCCAGACAACAGAGGGCAGTCCAAGAGGGATTAGATAGACTACATTTTCTACACTGGAAGACCTGGAATATGCAGATGACATTGCACTACTCTCCCATTCACATCAACACATCCAAGACAAAACCGATAGACTGAATAAGTATGGCCAGCAGGTTGGCCTGAACATCAGTCTGAAGAAGACACAGATCACGCCACTAAATGGGAGTAATCCTGAGCCAATAACAGTAAGAAACCAGAAGTTAGAACAGACAGACACATTTACTTACCTAGGATGCATAGTAACACCTGACGTCGGAACAAGCAAGGACATTACAAACAGAATGACTAAAGCGAGAACAGCATTTGCTATTCTCAAAAACATTTGGAAGTCTTACCAGTACAGCACAAACACCAAATTAAGACTGTATGAGAGCTGTGTACTTTATGTGCTTCTCTGTGGTGCAAAATGTTGGAGAGTAACAGAGAAGGAAATTTCGAAACTGTCCTCCTTCCACACAATCTGCCTAAGGAAATTCGCCGAATCTTTTGACCAAAGTGTGCTATTGACCCCCGACGGAAAGCGAAAGAGAGGCCGACCAAAAACAACTTGGTGGAGAACTGTGGAGATGCAAAGAATGAACCATAGCTGAGGCACTGTACGAAGGATGGCCGCCAACCGAGCAAAGTGGAATCAATTTGTTGCTGCCTTACAAGACGCCACCCGTGTGTTACCGGGGCCCGAAAGGGGAGCAAAGAATAGTAACACTGTCCCCTGCCAAGCATGTCGTAGAAAGCGACTAAGGAGGGTTGGGCATGGGGCCGGTTACCACATCCTATAAAAAATTTAAACCACAAAAAACTTCAACAAATATGGACAAGTCAAATAAAGAAAATAAAACACAGCCATCCAAGACAGGGGAAGGTCCTCTCGTTGGGAGGCGTATGATGCAACACAGAGAAAGCCGAAAGGAGTCTGTGTTGCTGACTAACTTTCTTTCTTCTAGGAGAACTTCCAGATTTGGCACCTGGAATGTTCGGACATTAAACGAACAAGGGAAAGTGGCGCCAGTAGCAGCAGAAATGAGGGAATACAAAATCGAGGTTCTGGGAATGTGTGAAACAAAGTGGAAGGGGGTAGACAGAAAGAAACTCATCACAGGTGAATTGGTGCTGTCCTCAGGACATGAAGACGAAAGTTCACACCACAGTGAAGGGGTAGCTCTTATGTTATCTAAAGAAGCACAGAAAGCACTCATTGAATGGGAAGCTGTTGGACCCAGAATAATAACAGCTACTTTCAAAACAGCTAAAAAGAAAATTCATGTAAATGTCATCCAATGTTATGCACCAACTAATGACAAAGAAGAGTCTGTGAAAGAAGCATTTTATACTAAACTTCAGGAAATTATGGATAAAGTAAAAAGAAGAGACATCACAATTTTGATGGGTGACATGAATGCAAAGATAGGTACAGTCAACACAGGATTTGAAGAAGTCATGGGAAAACATGGGCTAGGAGTAATGAATGAAAATGGAGAACTATTCGCAAACTTCTGTGCTTCAAATCAACTGGCTATAGGAGGAAGCATGTTTCCACATAAGAGAATACACAAGGCAACATGGATATCACCAGACCATAGAACAGAAAATCAGATTGATCATATATGCATAAACAAGAAGTGTAGATCATCATTACAGGATGTAAAGGTATATAGAGGAGCAGATGTGGCATCAGATCACCATCTTCTGATAGCCAAAGTAAAAATGAAACTCAAGAGATATGCAACAATGCAAAATTATAGACAACAGTATAATGTAGGCTGCCATCAATGGTACCTATACCTTGTAGCGGTATGGCAGCTTGCGTACCCTGACAATCCCCAGAGCTATGCCAGTGGGAGTTTTACTCCTGGTAGGTTCAACCAAGCTGGACTGGTCTGTGTGGGTAGGGGTCAGACAAAAGCTGGTACCCTGGTCCTCCAGGTTGGGGGTTTTAGCATAGGGCTGACACCCCTGTCTATGTAAAAAAAATAATAAAGTTACGGAAACAACATCAAATGAACAAACTTTGCTGCGGGATGGACATTCGGAGTCTGTGGCTCGTATGACTGTCAGTGGTGAAAGCCGAAAGGAAGCCACTGACATGAAAACGGATGTCCTGACCGCAAAACAGGATACAAGAATAGGATTTTGGAATGTCAGGACAATGTACGAGACAGGTAAACTAAGACAGGTCACGGCAGAAATGAGAAACTATAGGTTACACATCCTGGGGATAAGCGAGAGCAGATGGACAGGGGCAGGAAAAGTTAAAACAGCAACAGGAGAAACAGTACTTTACTCTGAAAGAGAGGATGGACAGCACAGTGAAGGCGTGGCCATTATTCTACAGAAAGGGATAGAAAGGACATTACTGGAATGGAAACCCATCAACAACAGACTGATACGATTGAGATTGAGAGGGAGATTCACCAACACTACAATAATACAATGCTACGCACCAACGAATGATAGCGATGAGGCGGTCAAGGATGAATTCTATCAACAACTGCAGAAAGAAATGGAGGACACACCTAGATATGATCTTGTTATAGTAATGGGAGACCTCAATGCGAAAGTTGGTACACACAATACATATAATGAAAGAACAATGGGGAAATGCGGCAGCGGAATAGCAAACGAAAATGGGGATAAGCTAATAAGTTTCTGTAGCATTAACAACCTGGTCATTGGAGGAACACTTTTCCCACATAAGGAAATTCACAAGTTAACATGGGAATCACTAAATGGTCGGGACAGAAACCAGATAGACCACATCATGGTTAACGGTAGATGGAGACATGCATTACAAGATGTGAAGGTAAGAAGAGGTGCAGATGTGGGAAGCGATCACCATTTAGTAGTAGCAAAACTGAAAGTGAAACTAAGAAGGGCTGGACCAACTGTAACTACACAGAAAAGGTTTGACATCAGCAAATTGAAGGACCCCCTTACCAGAAAAGCGTTTGCGGCCGACATTAAGAAACGATATCAATTTGCCAAAGGCCAGGAAAAGACATTGACTGATGATATAGACCAGAATTTTAACACCATTTCAACAATATATAAGGAAAGTAGCAAATCATGCTTAGGATTCCAGGAAAGGAAGAAGCAAGACTGGATAACACCAGAAACACTAAACACCATAAAGATGAGAAAGGAAATGAAAAGAAAGAAAACAGAAGCGAAGTCCTCCAGGTTAAAGCAACTATATAGCGAACAGTACAGTCAACTGGACAGGGAAGTTAAACGCCAAACCCGAGCCAACAAAAGGAATTTCCTATACGATCTTGCAAAACAGGCAGAAGAGGCAGCACTGAGAAATGAACAAGGCACAGTATACAAAATAACTAAATTCATCAGCGGAAAACGAGGTGCAAACAATATTACATTAGTAAGAGATAAGCAAGGAAATCTCATCAAGGCAGCAGAGGGACAGGAAACAAGATGGGCAGAGCACTTCAGAGAAACTCTGAACAAGGAAATACCAGAGACACAATTGAATGTTCCTGAGGCTGAAAACGATCTAGATGTAAATACAGACATTCCACGAAAAGAAGAAACCATCACAGCAATCAAAGGGTTAAAGAACGGTAAAGCTCCAGGCCATGATAACTTAAATGCAGAGATATTTAAGACAGACCCAGAGCTAGCAGCAGAACTATTAGAAACGTTATTTGCACAAGTGTGGAAAACGGGGACTACACCATCAGAGTGGAACAAAGGAATAATTGTCAAACTGCCCAAGAAGGGAGATCTTTCAGACTGCAATAATTGGAGAGGAATCACTCTTCTCTCAGTTCCCAGCAAAATACTAGGCAGGATAATTATACAGAGAATTTCAAAGGCAGTAGACTACAAACTGAGGAAAGAACAAGCAGGATTTAGAAAGAACAGAAGATGGGTAGACCATATATTCACTCTCAGGAACATTATAGTGCAGTGCTCAGAATGGCAAAGACAGCTTTACATAAATTTTTTTGATTTTGAAAAGGCTTTTGACAGCATACATAGGGACAGTTTATGGAAAATACTGAGGGCTTATGGAATTCCAAGCTGCATAGTGTCAATCATAAAAAGCCTCTATGCCAACTTTACGTGTAGTGTTGGGCAGAGCAACCTAACCTTCGAGGTGAAGACAGGAGTACGACAGGGATGCCCCTTATCAACCACTCTATTTTTAACAGTCATAGACTGGGTGATGCGCCAGACAACAGAGGGCAGTCCAAGAGGAATAAGATGGACTACATTTTCAACAATGGAAGATCTGGAATATGCAGATGACATTGCACTGCTGGCACATTCACATCAACACATCCAGGAAAAAACGGATAGACTTAATAAATTTAGCCAGCAGGTGGGCTTGAACATCAATTTAAAGAAGTCTGAGGTCATGACGCTCAATGTGAGCAACCCTGAGCCCATATCAGTAAGGAATCAGCAACTGGTACAGACAGACACCTTCACATACCTAGGAAGCATAGTAACACCAGACGGTGGGGCAGGCAAAGACATCAACATCAGAATGAATAAGGCAAGAACAGCCTTCTTTAGCCTAAATAACATCTGGAAGTCCTCCCAATACAGCACAAGCACAAAATTAAGATTATACCAGAGTTGCGTGCTTTCTGTGCTTCTCTATGGTGCGGAATGCTGGAGAGTCACAGAGAAGGAAATGTCAAAATTGTCCTCTTTTCACACAACATGCCTAAGAAAAATTCACCGAATCTTTCGGCCGAATACCTTCACCAACCAAGATCTGCTTACTCGTAGCAAGCAAGAGGACATGCATACCATCATAGCTGGCAGACGCTGGAGCTGGGTTGGTCATGTCCTCAGAAGAGACCCCGATGCCATCACAAGAACAGCTATGCTTTGGACCCCTGAAAGAAAGCGAAAGAGAGGCCGACCAAAAACAACTTGGCGGAGGACTGTGGAGGCTGAGATGCAAAGAATGAACCAGAGTTGGGGCACTGTACGAAGGATGGCCACCGACCGTGCAAAGTGGAATCAATTTGTTGTTGCCCTACAAGACGCCACTAGGCGTGATGGCCACTGACTGCTTTGACGGTCGGTGGTTGAGGATCGAAGAAGAAGAAGAGTATAATGTAGGACAGCTAAGAAATCAAGAAACAAGAGACAAATTTGCGGTCACAGTATCCAACAAATTCCAAGTGCTCCAACAGCTGGAAGATGTAGAGAATACAGAAGACTATTGGCAGCAGGTCAAAACTGTATGGAAGGAGACATGTGAAGAAATACTGGGGAAAAGGGAAAGACAACAAAAAGCATGGATAACAACAGAAACCATCAATAAGATAAAAGACAGAAAAAACAAGAAAGCAGAGTTAAACACAAGCAAAACCAGAAGTTCCAAAGCCAAGGCTCAAGAAGTGTACACAGAAGCAAACAAAGAAGCAAACAAAGAAGTAAAAAGAAGTATCAAAAGAGACAAGAGGAAGTATATTGAGGAGTTGGCAAGAGAGGCAGAAGATGCTGCAGCCAAAGGAAATATGAGAGAACCTAATAGCAGCACAAAGAAGCTAACAGGGAAATACAAGCAAATAAGTTGCCTCATAAAAGACAAGAATGGGAAACTGCTCAGCAATATACAAGAGCAAATGAAGAGGTGGACAGAATATTTTGGGGACCTTCTCAATAGACCAGCTCCACAAAACCCGCCGGACATCCAGCCAGCAGAAGAAGAGCTACAAATTAACGGTGAAAGACCAACGAAGGAAGAAATAAAGAAAGCCATAAAGCTTCTAAGAGATGGAAAAGCGTCTGGACCTGATGGCATTCCAGCAGAGGCCATTAAAGCAGATATCGACACGGCTACAGAGATGTTATATAAATTACTTGGTAAAGTCTGGGAAAAGGAAGAGATACCAGCAAAATGGAAGGAAGGATATCTGGTTAAGTTGCCTAAGAAGGGAAATTTACAAGAGTGCACAAATTATAGAGGAATAATGTTACTATCAGTGCCAGGAAAAGTATTAAACAGGATTATCCTCGAGAGATTAAAAGAGTCCATAGACAAGAAACTGAGAGATGAACAAGCAGGTTTTCGACAAAACAGATCATGTACAGACCAGATAGCCACTTTGAGAATAATAGTTGAACAAAGTCTGGAATGGAATTCACCACTATAAATCGTATTTGTGGACTACGAAAAGGCATTTGACAGTGTAGACAGAGAATCACTTTGGAAATTGTTGAGGCATTATGGAGTTCCCCTGAAGATCATTAATTTAATAAAGAAAACATATGAAGACATGACATGCAGAGTTCTTCACGAAGGACAGCTTACAGAACCGTTTGGGATAAGAACAGGAGTGCGACAGGGATGCCTCTTGTCTCCATTTCTTTTCTTGCTGGCAATAGATTGGGTTATGAGATCATCGGTAACACACAACAGAAATGGAATCCAGTGGACTCTGACTAAGCAGTTGGATGATCTGGATTTTGCTGATGACTTGGCTCTTCTGTCCCATAGCCGTAATCAGATGCAGGACAAATTGAAAACACTCGATGAGAGGTCACAGCAATTGGGTCTGAAAATACACAGGGAAAAGACAAAATTAATGCGAATAAATGCAGGTAATGATAACAGGGTTGAACTTGAAGAAACACCAATACAAGATGTAGAATCATACACATATCTTGGCAGTAATATAGACAAAGTTGGAGGGACAGACAGCGATATCAAAATAAGAATACAAAAGGCAAGAGGAGCTTTCATTGCATTGGGAAATATATGGAGATCAAGAGAAATAGGATCCAACACGAAAATAAGAATCTTCAACTCAAATGTGAAGTCAGTCCTATTGTATGGCTCAGAGACATGGAGAACAACAAAGACAACAACCAAAAAGCTACAGACTTTCATAAATGGGTGCTTGCGTAGAATAGAGGGATTAAAATGGTATGACAAGGTTACCAACGTGGAACTGATGACAAGAACTAGACAAGTGCCAGTGGAACAAGAAATGAGAAGAAGACGATGGCGATGGATAGGACACACACTGAGGAAACCTGTTGATAGCATTACAAGGCAGTCCTTGTTCTGGAACCCCCCAGGGCAAGAGATGCAGAAGAAGACCAAGAAGTACAAGAGAGTTGGAAACAGAGGTGAAAATGATGAGGAGAACATGGAAAGAACTTGAGATGATGGCTCGTGACAGGAGGACTTGGCATGTGTTTGATGAAGGCCTATGCTCCTTTGGGAGTGGAGGGTTATGAATTACAAGACACCACAAGGCGAGATGGCCGCTGACTGCTTTGGCAGATGGCCGTTATGGATCAAAGACGAAGAAGAAGAAAAAGGAGCCAATTGTGACAGCAGTAACCACAAGATGGCACACCAAGAAGGAATGGGAGCCTGCGCCTAATTTTTTACCTAAGTAACTAAAAGAGGCGCAACATAAGGACCCTACCTTGGAGCCCTGCTTTAGGAAACTGCCCATGGCCAAAGACCCCTGACACAACGGGGACATTTTTTTCTAAGGATGGCAACCTATATCGTTGAACGAGCAATCCTGATCAAGGGCATAATCAGCTCTTAGTACCGACGCAGTACAGAGAACAAATCTTAGAAATGGGGCACTCTCTTCCCTTTTGCGGACATATGGGACAAAACGCCACTAATCAGCGAATATCGACTCACTATTGGTGGACAGGAATGAACTCTGATGTTACCAGGTATGTGAAATCCTGCGCCAAGTGCCAACGGGTGGCACCCAAGCATTGGACACACCCAGTTCCCATGGGTGAAATGCCAATAGTGGGGACACCATTTGAACGGATTGCAGTCGACATTATAGGACCCTTAGAAAGGACTAAAAGTAGGAACAGGTTTATCCTGACCTTAGTCGACACATGAACTATGTGAGCCGAAGCTATACCGCTAACATGCATGGATTCCAAGCATGTCGCAGAAGCCCTAGTGCAGATCTTTACACGGTTACGATTCCCTCAACAAGTTTTGACGGATAACGGATCCCAATTCCGTAGCCTGTTAATGGCTGAGATCTTTAAGATCTTGAAGGCCAACGATATCCACACCAGCCCATACCATCCGGCCGGAAATGGGCTCGTGGAACGCTTCAACGGCAGCCTCCCCATGATGTTACGTAAAATGGGAAAAGAGAAACCTGAAGATTGGGACCTTTTCATTCCTGCAGCTTTATTCGCCTACAGGGAAGTCAGACAGGCCTCTACAGGTTTTCCCCAGCTACTCTTTTATTCGGCAGACCTATAAAGGGGCCGCTAGAAGCCTTACTTCGGTCCCTGACAAACCAGAAGGCTGATGAGACAGTCATCTCAGCCAGTAAATATGTATCAGAATTAAAGGAAAGGTTACAACTAGGATGGGATCTAGCAGCGACCAACCTTAGGCGAGCACGCGCAAAGCACGCTAAACGATACAATAAAGCAGCGAAAGAGAGAGAACTACAACCAGCTGAGAAAGTTTTGTTGTTACTGCCAACCGGAACCAACAAACTACCCATCAGATGGCAAGGGCCGTTTACCGTCCTGAAAAAGATCTCAAGAACTAACTACAAGATCTATATTAAAGAAACGGAGAAGGTCTACCTTATAAATCTGTTAAAGAAATACTTGGAAAGACCGGTGCCGTCATCCGAACATCTCCTGGTGGTTGTCATAGCTACCGAAGATGTTGAAGATGACGATAAATGCATGAAACATCCATTGCAACAAACGGAATCTTTCAAAGATGTAAAATTCGGTGCACTCTCTCTGAAGCACTACAGACAGAAACGAGGATGCTACTGAAGCAGTACACACCAGTTTTAACCGACATACCTGGGGGAACACATCTCGTAGAGTTCAAGATGAAACTTACAAACGAGACACCTGTTCGAACCAGAGTTTACACTATTCCGTATGCTAAAGCAGATATGCTACGGAAAGAGATAGACAAGCTACGTAAAGCAGGTCTCAGAAACACGGGCGAGGCAACGGCTTTGAAGTTCTCTAAGAGAGAGCGACCATCGCCGAGATCAGAATCTTTTGATGTCGATTCACTGGGTAACACTGCGAAATGGAGAAATCCTTTATCTTGGAAGAAAAACCTCCGCTCATTTCCGTGAGTACACAAGGCGTGAATTTCGTCATTCCCCAGCAAAAACAGCGCTATTTCATTATACATGCCCATCTACTTAAAACTCAGTTATCAGTCGCTACAGTAATTTTTTTTAAATATCTAGCTCGCTATCATAAGAGCCATATTACCAGTCGATTACTTTGATTCGTGGAGATAGTTCATTTTTCTGTTTTGCGGTATATATATATATATATATATATATATATATATATATATATATATATATATATATATATATATATATATATATATATATATATATATATATATATATATATATATATATATATATATATATATATATATATATATATATATATATATATATATATATATATATATATATACTGGTCACAAAAAGTAAGGGATATTTTAAGATGGTATGTATTATTTTACAAAAGAGTGGATTTCGTATTTTAATGGTTGTAGGGTCATATCGAGCACGCTCTTCTCCACTCTCACGTGCAATATCATGTTGACCTGGTGACTCGTGATGAGTAAGCCAATCCTAAAAACAGAGGTGGGGCCCATCCGTAAAGTTCACACATTATTCTTTTTCATAAAAATGCGTGTATCTCGGGTTTGATGAACACTACTCACCATGGACAGGTATAAAAAGACTCTGCAACAGATAAAATGTCTTTTCTTCGTCATGGAACGTTTGACAGAACAGCAAAGATGGATAGGCATAGGCATGTTGCAAACCGGAAGTCAGCAAGTGGATACTGCTCAGAACCTCAATGTTTCACAGTCAGTTGTCAGCAGACTGTGGAACAAGTATCAAAATTTACGCACAGTGGCTGATCTGCCGCGGACTGGCCGCCCAAGAGTCACTACACGCCGCCAAGATCAACTTCTTGTTACTCAGGCCCTCATAACTCGGATTCTAAATGCTACTAGACTTCAGCAACACCTTCAACAGACCACTTGGATCCGGGTCTCAACTCAGACAGTACGAAACCGTTTGCACAAAGTGCAACTGGCCTCACGCAGACCGTTTGTAGCTTTGCCCATGTCACCACAACACAGGCGAGCAAGAACGGAATGGTGCCAACGTCATCATCGGGGGACCAATCAACAGTGGGCATCAGTGATGTTTTCTGATGAGTCCCGTTTCGTTTTGAATTTTCATGATCGTCGAATACGTGTCTGGCGACGGCGAGGTGACCGTAACCAGCCTCCTGCAACTGTTGCACACAACCGTTATGGAGGTGGCAGTGTAATGGTGTGGGCAGGCATCTGTATGAATGACAGGACCGACCTTCACATATATCAGGTCAATATCACAGGTCTCTACTACCGTGACAACATCATCAAGCCTATTTTTGTGCCATTTGCTCAACGGCACGGACCAGATTTCATCTTCCAGGATGACAATGCACGTCCTCACCGTGCTCGCGTCGTCCAAGATCACCTACAGATGCAGCATATCCGAACGTTACCGTGGCCGCCGATGTCCCCCGACCTGTCTCCTATTGAGCATTTGTGGGACCTCCTGAATAGACGCGTCCAACAACGTCCAGCCGCTCCATAGACTCTTCAGCAGTTAGCCCAGGCCCTTCAGCAGGAGTGGCAGAGAATTACTCAAGACAACATCAGAAGGCTTATTTGCAGTATGAGACGTCGTTGCAATGCATGTTTAGCGGCAAACGGGGGCCCTACACGTTTTTAGAAATATTGGAATACTTTTGTGAAAATGAAGTACCTACCCCGCTTTGGTTGCCAGTGCGACTAAAATCATGTGAGTAAAGCCATAACACTTCTTATACCGCAAATGTCTTGTTATGATGCTCAAGTTTACTTGTACGAAGGAATAAATGAACTAATTTGAAAAATGTTGTCTTTGGATAACTTTTAAATTCAATATTCCCTACTTTTTGTGACCAGTATATATATATATATATATATATATATATATATATATATATATATATATATATATATATATATATATATAATATATATATATATATATATATATATATATATATATATATATATATATATATATATATATATATATATATACACACTTATTTATCTGACTTAGGACAGTAGCTTTTCACGGGATTATACTCACGAGAACTCACTGTTCATACTCGACCATCACCTCAGAGAAAAGCCGATGATTATTATCTTTTAATTTTTTTCATCACGCCACAGAGTGTCTCAGCCACCAGAGGCTAGACAACACCGGAACAATATACATATATTTATTCCTATGACGGTGACCACCACATAGAAGACTTATCCCAACCAACTAACTGCAGTGATAAGAGAACTATCCAGGAACATAATTAATGTACCAACTTCAGCGACTACCTGAAATTAGCAGTCAGCAACCAGGATAGTCTGGGGCTGAAATTGGCAAAGAATCTGACTCTGTATAGTCTTAGTACTTGTTAGAGTTTATTTCCATGGAATACCTGCAACAACTATTGGGTAAGCGAATATGAGTGTGGCCACTGTATGAGTGACGTGAATCAACAGAAAGAGAGAAACATATTATTTTTTTTGTTACCATCAGTATACTAATCTTCCTTTTTTTTCACTAATCTGAGTATTCACGGGATAGATTAAATTAGGAACTTTTCCTTTTCCCGTACTGACGATTCCCTACCTCATTTTTAACTTTTGATCTTTTGGGTTAATTACCTCTGTAGGATCTTCTTTGTTTTCCTTTACAAGAGGGGAGGGCCAATTGGGTAAATTTTCATTTTGTCTGTAAACCATGCTTTATTGATATATATGCTTGATGTTGTGATTTTGTAGTGATAATAAACTTATTAAACCTTAAGTTATCGTGTTGGTCAACCCTTGCCCATGTATGTTATCCATAGTTTTTTACGTTTGTGCGTATTTGTCACAGAATTGTGTGTATGTGGGTGCAGTGTAGCTTGTATTTTTTTACATGGAGAGAAAGTGCATCTGATTTAAATATAGTCGTAAAGATAGGCTGGATTAGAGCAATTACTCAATCCAAAGACTGTTCTTCCTCTTAAACTATCACCTCGTAGAAAAGAAAACCATTTCTTACACCTTACTCTCATATAGTTACCACTATCATCTCTGCTCGGATAGGACCATAAATATCTCAGACCTATCTTATCAAAAATTACGACACTGGCTAATTCTAACCTTTCACCAACACTGATTCCGATAGCTTGTTTCGTCATTTTGGATTTACAACGTTTTCGGCTGCCAGGAAAAGCTCGTCTCTAGTTGGTTGGTTCTGATTCGCTTTCCAAGAATAATCGCCAAGGCATTTTTCCACTTTATCACATCAAGTCCAACACGAAAATAGAATCTTCAACTCAAATGTCAAGTCAGTCCTATTGTTTGGCTCTGAAATATGGAGATAAACAAAAACAACACCAAAAACGAGTGCGTGCAAAGAATAGAAGGAATGACAAGGTGTGACGAAGTCACAAATGTGGAACTTACGACCAGAGCCAGACAAGTGCCGGTGGAACAAGTGTTGAGAAGAAGACACCGATGGATAGGACACACATTCAGGAAACATTTTGATAGCATTACAAGGCAGTCCTTGTTCTGGAATCCACAAGGAAAGATAGGCAGAGGTAGACCAAAAAACACACGGAGAAAAGAGCTTGATGCAGAAGTGAAAATGATGAGGAAAGCATGGAAATACCTTGAGCGGATGGCACGTGACAGGAGGTCTTGGCATGTGTTTGCTAAATGCCTATGCTCCTTTGGGCGCTAACGGGTATTGATTGATTGATTGATTGAATTTTGTCCTTCAAGCGAAGTCTGGGTCGTCCTGGAGGTCTGGATCCTTAGCTCTTGGTTGCCCATATTTGTCGCTGTATCCGATCTTCTTCCAGAATGTAACGTATGTTTTTATAATAGCTACAATGACTGAAGTGCAAGTGCTGTCTTCCTTACTATCAGAAAGAAGTCAACACGATTTTTTAAAAGCTGCTTATGTAATACAACCTGGAATTGATGGAATATTTATCTTTGCAAATTGTGTACTTCTTCTGGTTTGTGGTTCTTCTAGTTTGCTCGGCATCCGCACTGGACCTCATCCAACTGTGGCTCAGCTAGGCGTCGGAGTCACTGCTCTAGAATTCTAGAGTAGATTTTACCATGGACACTGCCGTAAATCTTGATAGGTATTTAAGATATATTCCGGTCCCGTCTGAATAGAACTGAAAAAGTCGTAACTCAGTGAGAAATAAGGTATAAGAAACAGATTTCACAAGTGAATAGTTTAAGGGTAGAATCTGTCACTGGATATAGAAGATGCTCTAGTCCAGCCTATCTTTACGACTGTAATTTATCAGACAATTCTACTCTCTGTACATTAAATACAAGGGGCTTGACATAAGTCTTGGGCCTGACAATGAAGGAGTCACAGGAGGAAGATGACACTCGGCACATTTAAAGTTCATTATATTTGCACTGAATGTGTGAAGTACGCGTTTGTTTCTTTAATGGGTTTTCTCGCTACGGTGCACGGCGCAATGTACCCTATTGACCGGATCTGCTGCTCCAAAGATTTGACAAAACAATGGAAAAGAAGGAGGCCAGAGCTGTGATACAATTTCTGATGTTTCAGGGAAAAACACCTACAGAAATACACAGGGAGATGGAACCAGTGTTTCGTGATTATTGTCCTTCATATTCTTCGGTAAAAAACTGGTGTCAACAGTTTAAGTGCGGCCGATCAAATGTTGCTGATCTGCCAAGATCTGTTAGACTAGCCTCAGAGTGCAACGATGAAAATGCAACAAGCGTGAAGAAAATCATTGACCAGGATCGAAAAATGACAATTGTGGAGATAGCTAGTTGAGTAAAACTGAATGAAAGAACAGTTTATAGAATTTTACACAAAAGACTGAACATGAAAAAAGTGTGTGCACGCTGGGTTCCGCGACTGTTGCCACGTGAACAGAAGCAAACGAGGGTAAATTGCTGTCAACAGTTGCTCAAAAAGTGTCAGTCAAAAAACTTTTTGGAGACCATGGTGACAGTAGATGAGACTAGGGTACACAATTATGACCCCGAATCCAAAACTGCCAGCACGCAATGGAAAACCCCGGGCTCCCCAACACCTGTCAAGCCGAGAGCGCAGAAATGTGCAGGAAAAGTTATGCTGATTGTTTTTTGGGATGCCAAAGGTGTCCTGTTGAAAGATTATCTGCCTCGTGGCAACACAGTTAATGAACAGTATTATGCAGATCTTCTCCCCAAACTAAGAAAGATTGTGACCAGGAAACGAGGGATAACGCGCACTCAAAATCTTCATTTGCTTCAAGACAACGTGCCCTCTCACAAAACACGGCTTGTGCAGCTAGCAGCAAATGATTTGAATATTGAAATTCTTCCACACCCACCATATTCTCCAGATTTTGCTCCATCAGACTTTTTTCTATTCCCAAATCTTAAAAAACAACTAAAAGGAAATCATTTTGACAGCGATGAAGAAGTTATACTGGCATGTGATGACTGGTTTAGTTTGAAAAATAGGGTGTTTTACTCCCAAGGTCTTTTCAAGGTCAAGCAGAGATGGCAGAAGTGTGTCAATTCAGACGGTGGCTATATTGAAAAGGAATAAACACTATACAAAATTTCAGGTCTCTGTGACATGTCCTTCATGGTCAGGCCCAAGACTGTAAAGTTTCTTTTCTTCTTTCCACTCTGTAAAGTGTCAGTCTGTATGCTCTGTAAGGAAGAGTGGTGTGTTGTTGAGATCAGGCATGCTCCAGTCTACCCAGCTGTAAATGGGTAACTCACCCTAGTCCTGAGTTAGGGAAGGCAAAGGCTCCAGGGGAAGCAGGCCCTAAACTTGGTCACTTCAACCGACGCAGGAAGGTGTATGTATGAAGTAGAAGTGTAGAGTGTGATTACCGCGAATGGTGTACTGTTCGTGTGCTGACCAATATAACCACTCATACACTTGTGTCTACAAGGCACCAATGCAGACTGCTGGAATCTTTGTTTACTCAATTTATTCAGACGTACACACTGGGACATACGAGTACATCATGGTATGTTGACATATCAATTTGTAGGTATACATAGCAGATCTGAAGTCATGACACATTCAGAAATAATGGGCAGTACATCAAAAGTTCAATGTCATGATACATTATGGCCGCATCCCCCTATCTGACTAAACGCGTCAGTGAAGGCAGATCGGTGAATAACTAAAGTTACTTGACGTCCATAGTTTGTAGTATATATTATGAAACCACGAAAGAGGGGGTTTCTAGCAAGATTGAGATCTCCCTGTCACTGTCCGATAATAGGATAAATAATCTGTTCTCTTGGCAGTGATCAAAACATATGATGACCGAAATCTAACATGGCTGCCTCCCTGAGTTGTCGTTCACTCATTCATAGGAAGGAGAATATAAGCCAGAGTTAATTTATAATGGGTATATAAATGATTTCATAAATGTTCCCATACAGCTCTACGGTGATCAGGTTAATTCACGTAGCCATAACCGCTGTAGGAAAGTCTGTCATCTTTGTCGATACAAAACACGACCCTAGCGATACGAAGCACAATGTTCCATCTAGGTCGAATCGACATGAGATCATCAAAATAGGGTCTGGCAATACATGGAGTCCGAATTATACATTGTACCGTACCTTAGGAGAGTCTCTAACAAAAACTATAGTAGAGATACCATCTCCTTTAGAAGAAAACCACTTCATGAATCATATTTCCTTAAGAATCTACCAGCCCTTTGAAAAGTGCGTACCCACCATTATCACGGTACATCGGAACTCCTCACGACTTGTCAAGACAACTCATACTTCCGCTAGACCGGAATAACAAGAATCTAGTCCCTCCTACCCATCCAAAATATACAATATAGGACTGATTCTACTTGTACTAATAATATGTAATACATATGAATTCAGGCCATAAACACAATAAGCAAATTAATATATTTTCTGGCCCTAAAAAATAAGTACAAACGTAAGCGCAATATCCTTGCGCCGGATCAATATCCAGAACGATTACTCCTATAATCAAAAGTGTGAATCAAACATGGATTATCTCGCTTTCCCCATAGACAGCATTTTCATACACAAATGAATGAATGTCTATATTTTTTCATATTAAATAGCCATATCGATTTTTGTAATATGTGCGTCAAAATATGCACGCAACAGATTACCACACCCCTCGGGAAAAAAAATGGTACATTTTTTTTTTGAAATACATCTAGGAGCAACATACAATAGGCTCACAACGCACCAATACAATGCGCAGATGATAAGCATAAGTTTTATGACCTTAGAGAAAGTACTTCTCTAAGTATAAATATTTCCAGAGAGGTGTCACCAACGCATACTACAATATTAGCAATGACACAATTTCCACATTAGTTTATACATAAATTTCATCTAAGATATCTTAACATCATGACCATCAAAGACGAAAAACATTGAAAGATCAGCGGTGAATAAATATCAATGAACCGCTAAGTAGTGTTACAATCAATATATGATATATTACATATGTGTACACATTTCAACATAGAAACAACTGTATCAAAGTTGTATAACAGTTATGAATCATGTGGGCATCTAGACAAAATATCTGCCATCACATTTTCTGACCCACGGATAGCTCGCACCGAAAAATGAAATGGCTGTAGAGCAATCGCGTATCGCATTGATCTCGCGCTCTTCAGATTTTTACTCTGAATAGCCGTAAGAGCTTTCTGGTCAGTTTCCACAATGAAATGCGCGCCCAGAAGAAATCTTTGCAGTTTAAGGATTGACCAAACCATAGCCAATAATTCACGGTCTAGGACCGAGTAATTCTTCTCTGCGGCATTTAATTTCCGAGAAATATACATCACAGGATGCAGAGTTCCAGAGTACTCTTGCATTAGTGCAGCTCCAATCCCGGTGGATGAAGCGTCACTACGAAGAATAAATGTCTTATCCTTAGAAGGCAATACTAGGATAGGTGAAGTAGAAAACATAGTTTTAACCTTATCCAAAGAGGATTGACATTCTTGAGTCCAATGGACTACATTAGGAGACCCTTTCTTTAGCAAGGAAGAAGAGGTGACATAATGGAGGACAGATTCGGGATGAATCGTCCATAAAATTGTATTAGACCTAAGAGACTTCGTACTTGCTTTTTAGTCTTAGGAATAGAAATGTTAAGTATCTTACTTGTATTATGGTCTTCTGTTTTTAGGAACCCATGACCAACACGGTGTCCTAAGAAAGATATTTCGCTAAAACCAATACATGCTTTCGATGGTTTCGCTGTCAGGTTATGCTCGCGTAAGATAGACAATAGTTCATTTATACCATTATAGTGATCGTTCCAAGTATCACTGAAAAGACAGATGTCATCAAGATACGCAATGACATCTGAGCGATGAGATAGGATTCGACGCATCATGCGTACAAATGTTGCAGGGGCGTTCATAAGACCGAAAGGCATGAAATTCCATTGGAATAGACCCCTAGGCGTCGAAAAAGCAGTAAACGGTTTGGCGTGTTCGGATAGTGGAACTTGCCAATATCCCTTAGACAAATCGAGTTTAGTAAAGAAGTGAGAATTCGATAGTCTCGTAAGTAGCTCTTCTAGTAAAGGCATAGGTTCCGCATCAAATTTAGTCACTTGATTCAATTTGCGATAATCCACGCAAAGACGTATGTTATTGTCTTTTTTCCGTACTATAACCATCGGCGAAGAATATGCTGATGTGGATGGTTCAATAATTTTTAACTCTATCATCTCATCTAACTCTTTCTCTACCTGTGCTTGAAAATGTATCGGGATAGGATACGGTCTGACTCTTATAGGACTATGGTCAGTAAGAATAATGTCATGTTGAATGACATCAGTTTGACCAGGAATGTCAGTAAGGACATCCTGAAATTGTTCTAACATAGTAGAAACTTGTTTCTGCTCTCCTGGAGATAATTCTGGAGAAATTGCAACATCTTTCCATGATTCATTAGAGTGAAGAGGAATCATTGGAAAAGGTAAATTTACATCCGAGAAACTCGTTTCCTCATCCTGTATTACTGACAGAGATGAGTACTGTCCATGTTGGACTGGAAAATCGTCCGTTGCCTGGAAAACAGGTTGTAAATAATCAGGACGTTCATGGAATTCCGTGAGCATGTTGATGTGGAAGGTTTTACGCTTCCCGTCAATATCGACGATATAGTCAACATCGGAAACTTTTGATATTATATCGTACGGACCTTTCCAAGAAATGAGAAGTCTATTTTCCCTACAAGGTAGCAAGACAAATGCTTTGTCACCTGGACAAAGTTGTCGCAAACATCTCTTTTTATTGGCAAATTCCCTTGCCTTCTGTTTCGCAAATTCAGAAGAAGCAGTTGCCAATTTGCATGCTTCAATAATCTTGTGTCTAAGTGCGATGACATATTCATAAGAGGATTTTGTGTCATCGACAATATTATCAGCAGTTATAAGATCATGAAGTAAGGACATAGGACCTCGCGGTTTCGCGCCAAAGACAAGTTCAAAGGGAGAAAATCCTGTATGTTCGTTGGCGACCTCTCTATATGCAAAGAGAGCCGCGGGTAAAACCCTATCCCAATCCTGAGGATGATCTTCTGTTATCTTACCTAGTAGGTTTTTTCAGAGTTCTATTCAAACGTTCCACCATCCCATTGGACATAGGATGATAAATACTACTCAGCGATCTCTCTATCTTCAGAGTCGACATTACTTGAGACATGGTATCCGATATGAGTTGGGTACCATGGTCGGATAATATTTCTGCTGGAAACCATTAACCAAAGAGAAAATATTAACCAAAGAGCATCTGCGACATCAGCAGTAGTTATGCTCTTTAGAGGAACAGCCTCCGGCCAACGTGTGCACATATCAACACACGTCAAAATAAATTGGTGTCCTCTAGCAGACTTTATCTTAAATGGACCAATGATGTCTATCGCCATTTTTTGAAATGGCCGAATGGGAATGTCTGCAGCCTGAATAGGTGCATCATGGCGTGGACCTCTGGATTTAATCTCTTGACATACTTTACAAGATCGACAATAGATTCGTATGTCCTTATTCACAGCAGGCCAAAAGAAAGATTGAAGAACTCTAGCTTTAGTACGGGAAAAACCCATATGTCCAGCACACTGCGAATCATGAGCGTGCTGTAAGATTTTAACTCTCATATTTTTAGGCACAAGGATTTGAGAATGAATGGACTTAGCGGAGTCTTGTACCATACGTACAAGTACGCCATTCTTCATCGTAATCCAAGATTTACGATTTGTATCCTTATTCGGATCACCTTTTTTGCCAGAGTAAAGAATTTCTTTAGAGTAGGATCATCTTCCTGCTGTTTGATAAAGGAATCGTGGGAAATCTCCAAGGGATCATCTTGGATCTGCGCATCATTATCTTCAGAATGTGAAGATTGTGGCATATTAAGAGCTTGAGCCCTAGTGATTACTGCATTAGCCGATTGCATATTAACATTTTCCCAATTAGAAATTTGCTGTGGAGTGCATTCTTTCACCCCGTGAATGCGACCGATGATAAGATCAGCGATCGGATTCGGCAAGAGACATGCTTGCACCTCTCCTGTAAAGAAAGGCGTAGCAATATTGATAATGGCAGTGGAGTACTTCTCCAATGTGCCACCAAATGTTACACATTTGACTATATTGCCTGTAGCTCGAGAAGGATTTACGAGTGATTGCCTCACTCCAATGGTAGTGCACCCCGAATCGAAAAGAATTGATACCGGAGTACCATCTAATAGGCCCCTATTAAAGACAAGAGCACCCCTTCCATTATGCGCAATTGACGCATGGAGAGCGGGAAGCGGGTGACCGCAGCTTAAAGTAGACACTGTGGTTGGATCGAATAATGTTTTGCATTGCGAACACTCAGATGCTCTAGCAAAATCGAAAGCGGAATTTGCTACACTGTTGGAGTCTTTTTTTTATCATTATTCTGATTATCGGTGTCGTGGAACTCCTGTTGTGCAGAGTTAGCCTGGTAATAAGATTTACCATGTCTTTTGTGTTGTGATCTACCTCGGTTATAATTGTCTCTATAATTATTATTGCCTCTGTTATAACCCCTATTTGGGTTTGAATCATAATATTCATGATCATAATCATCATGCTCGTTATATTGAGTATCCCTGTAATATTGGTTTTTTTGTCTCCATGAAGCACTTGCGTAGTTCCTATAGCTACTCCCTTTCCGAGAATTTCTAACATTATGGGTACCCCTCGCGTGTCGAGGACTATCAGCCCGATTCCAGTTCTTCGAAGAAGAACCCTGATTTGAGTGGTTATCTTGGTTTTGATACTTATTCCAATTAACCTTTTTATCAAATTTATTTTTAGCTCCTTGGAATTTGTGTGAGTAATTCTGATTATATTCTGTTGCCGAAGCAACTGGCATACTCTCTTTAATGTTAGAGTTACTAAGAATCATGTCAGGGTGTGCCGTGGCATACTGGTCACAATATTCTTCCATTTGCTTTAATGTACTAGGTTTACGTTCATGTAAGAACTCTAGGAATGATTTATTTACCGAAGACATGACCTTGTCTCTTAGCAATAAATCCGTAAGACCATCAAATGTTTTCTCTGTTTTGGATAATTCAATCCATCGTGAAAGTGTAATTCGTGCTTTTGAGATGAATTCTGAGAATTCTACACCTACCTCAGGTCTCATTGTTTTAAACAAAAGACGATAACCTTCCTCAGACAGCTGATATCTCTTTATCAAAGCTGACCTAACAGCATCATAATTATCTTTGTCGGCCTCTTCAACAAAATATAACTTACTCAGAGACTCCCCTTTTAGATTTTCAGACAACTGATTCACATACTGTGATTTGTCAACATTATGAGATCGACAAGCCCGTTCAAATCTAGAAAGCCAAAATGTTATGTCATCACTGGTAGGGTTAAACGCTGGTACCTTGACCTTGTACACAAAGGGTTTACCATTACCACCAGATGCCTGATTAACATTACTCATACATGTCAATTTTAATTTCTCTAATTCAAACTCATGTTCTCTTATTGCTTTTCTCTCTTCAGCTTCTCTATCTCTGTTCTGCAGCAGCTTCTAATTTTTTTTGTTCAGCTGCCGGAGCAGCTTCTAATTTTTTTTGTTCAGCTGCAGCAGCAGCTTCTAATTTCTTCTGTTCTGCATCAAATCTCCTTTCCTCCACTTGCATCTGCAATTTCTTTAGTTCAGCAGCAGTATCAGCTTCTTTTTCTAATCTTTTTTCTTCAGCCAGAGCTTTTTTTTCTTCAGCAGCAGCTTTTCTTTCTTCAGCAGCAGCTTTTCTCTCTTCAGCAGCTAATGCTTTGTCATATTGAGCAACAGCCCATTGTTCTAAGTCTTTTCCAGTCTTATCAAGAGATTTTCCTTGTGCAATAAAATAATCTAATGTAGACATATTGTCTTCTTAAATCAGAAACCTGAAAAAGTAAATAAATTACCCTATTTCACTTTAATGGGAGACAAGTCTATACCATAGACTTAGTCTTAGTCCAAACTTGTATGGTTTATAATAACCAATGATAACTTGAGTACCTGTGGACAACAATAACTGTATCTCAAATACTGTGGGGAGACAAGCCTTACAAAGGTCTTGTATACCTCAATGTAATCAAAGATCACTTGAGTACCTGTGGAAAAAATATTTCCCTTTACCAATCACTTTGGGAGACAAGCCTTATAAAGGTCTTGTACATTTTGTTTTATAACAATAACAATCATAAAGTACTGATCTGTACTATACTATCAGTGTATACCACTATACGTCATATGTCAACTAAAGACATTACAAAGGACAAACAAGAAAAGACAATCTGAAAACATTTGCAGAGATCAAATTAAATTAAATAGGAGAAATGAAAAAAAATGATCACAGAATCCGTGATGATAACTGCAATAAGATTACAAGACAAATAACGCCACAGTGTATAAACATAAGGGTGTAAAGAAATCAAAAATAGAAAAGATGAGACCTACAATTATACAAACAAATCAAACAAAACTAAGGAACACAAAATTATTAACAAAAACAAAGAAGAAAAGAACACCTCATCACAACTAACAGAAATAGCAGCAAATTGTTGCTAACAAATTTCCAATTAAGAAAATGTGTACCTATAGAATACTAGTACCAGACCAATGTCACTCGGCATACCTTGTACTAGTCACACAGAACATAAACTAATTTAATACATAACAAATAACATAAATGCATATATAATATAATATATGTGTTGTGGATAGAATGTGTTGCAAAGTATGGTGTTGCAAAGCAGGCACAGTTTATTTAAAAAAAAATAACTTGCCACTTTATTGAGTAATAGATTTAATTCTAAACTATTACACAGTTCAATTTTTCTCTGTTGAGCATATGAAGATCCAACGATGAACTATGCACTTTATGTTCAACAACACTGTGATTCTTCTGTACGTTGAGAAATGTCAACAATACTGCTCCAGATATTTTCTACACTTGATACCACTGTCCTGTGTAATACTGTCTGTACAGCGAAAAACTGTCAACAAGCGCTGACCTAGATACAGCATCCTATCGGTAATACAGGTCAAGCTGACATCGACTGTATAGCTGTCCTACTGGTGTTGATGTGGTCAAACAAATGTTCTTTTAGCTGTAAACTGTGATTCTCAACACAAAACTGCGTAAGCTGGACCCAGGAATCTGGCTCGCCACTGTAAAGTTTTTTTTTCTTCTTTCCACTCTGTAAAGTGTCAGTCTGTATGCTCTGTAAGGAAGAGTGGTGTGTTGTTGAGATCAGGCATGCTCCAGTCTACCCAGCTGTAAATGGGTAACTCACCCTAGTCCTGAGTTAGGGAAGGCAAAGGCTCCAGGGGAAGCAGGCCCTAAACTTGGTCACTTCAACCGACGCAGGATGGTGTATGTATGAAGTAGAAGTGTAGAGTGTGATTACCGCGAATGGTGTACTGTTCGTGTGCTGACCAATATAACCACTCATACACTTGTGTCTACAAGGCACCAATGCAGACTGCTGGAATCTTTGTTTACTCAATTTATTCAGACGTACACACTGGGACATACGAGTACATCATGGTATGTTGACATATCAATTTGTAGGTATACATAGCAGATCTGAAGTCATGACACATTCAGAAATAATGGGCAGTACATCAAAAGTTCAATGTCATGATACATTATGGCCGCATCCCCCTATCTGACTAAACGCGTCAGTGAAGGCAGATCGGTGAATAACTAAAGTTACTTGACGTCCATAGTTTGTAGTATATATTATGAAACCACGAAAGAGGGGGTTTCTAGCAAGATTGAGATCTCCCTGTCACTGTCCGATAATAGGATAAATAATCTGTTCTCTTGGCAGTGATCAAAACATATGATGACCGAAATCTAACATGGCTGCCTCCCTGAGTTGTCGTTCACTCATTCATAGGAAGGAGAATATAAGCCAGAGTTAATTTATAATGGGTATATAAATGATTTCATAAATGTTCCCATACAGCTCTACGGTGATCAGGTTAATTCACGTAGCCATAACCGCTGTAGGAAAGTCTGTCATCTTTGTCGATACAAAACACGACCCTAGCGATACGAAGCACAATGTTCCATCTAGGTCGAATCGACATGAGATCATCAAAATAGGGTCTGGCAATACATGGAGTCCGAATTATACATTGTACCGTACCTTAGGAGAGTCTCTAACATAAACTATAGTAGAGATACCATCTCCTTTAGAAGAAAACCACTTCATGAATCATATTTCCTTAAGAATCTACCAGCCCTTTGAAAAGTGCGTACCCGCCATTATCACGGTACATCGGAACTCCTCACGACTTGTCAAGACAACTCATACTTCCGCTAGACCGGAATAACAAGAATCTAGTCCCTCCTACCCATCCAAAATATACAATATAGGACTGATTCTACTTGTACTAATAATATGTAATACATATGAATTCAGGCCATAAACACAATAAGCAAATTAATATATTTTCTGGCCCTAAAAAATAAGTACAAACGTAAGCGCAATATCCTTGCGCCGGATCAATATCCAGAACGATTACTCCTATAATCAAAAGTGTGAATCAAACATGGATTATCTCGCTTTCCCCATAGACAGCATTTTCATACACAAATGAATGAATGTCTATATTTTTTCCATATTAAATAGCCATATCGATTTTTGTAATATGTGCGTCAGAATATGCACGCAACAAAGACTTATGTCAAGCCCCTTGTATATACGTTTATCCACTCACACACACACAGTTAAGTGACGACCACAAGACGCACAAACGTAAAAACTATGTTAAACGGAGGATGGATAATGGGCTGAGCTGACCAACACAAGTAATTAAGTTTTGTTAAGTTTATTATCATATATAAATCTCATCACAACATCAAACATATATGTCAATAAAAAATCATATGTACAGAATTTGGAAAATAAACCCGTAAGTGTTATCCTATCTGTTGAGAAAAGTTCCCACAAGAAGTTAATAACACCAAAAGGTCAAAACATTAACGCTGAGGTATATAAATAGACGAAAACGTAAAGAACAGAGTTCCTAGTTAACCTATCCTGTAAAATTAATAGTATTAGCAAACAAAAACAAAAGAAGTGGCTACACTGATTACACTGACAAACAACATTTTTCTTTCTTATATAAGAATAAGTGTTCTTAGGTCAGTTTCTTGCGCTGATTTCAAATTTGAAATCCGTTTATCTCTATCACGTAGGGTTCTTAAGATATTTGTTAATAAATATATTTTTGGGAAACCGTTATTTGCTCCGTTTCATTTTTACTATATAACTTTTTAAAAATTAATAAAATGCAAAATAATTCTACTTTTTATACTGCTAAAAGATGCATGACATATGTTACGTTATACTTCAAATAGTTACTGTATTTTGAAATAATTCTGAGTGAAATATGGCTTCTAGAAGTTGTAGAAATTCGGCTGATCTGTTCTGTTACGTGTGCGGATATTTTACCGATCGTGTTCACCAGAAAAACTTTACACCATTGCTAAAGAAAGCATATGAACTTTATTTCGATTCGAAAGTTGATGATGCAAATAAATCTTGGAAGCCAAATGCAGTTTGTTCGACTTGTGCAAATACATTGGCAGGTTGGTTATGAAAATCGCCGAAGCATAAGTCGATGCCATTTGGAGTGCCAGTAATATGGCGTGAACCGACAAATCACGCTACTGATTGTTACTTCTGCTTGACAAATATCTATGGTTTCACTTTTAAAACTAGAAAGTCTGTGGTTTATTCAAATACTGAATCGGTTTCGAAACCAGTGCCTCATGATCCAATCACGTGTCCGATCCCAGTTCCACCAGAACAATATCCGTTGGACGTGAATGAACCATCAGAAAGTGATAGTTTACCTGCTTTAGAAACTAATTCTGACTCGGATTATATACCGGTGAATGATGGTGTTCACTTAATTAACCATTCAGAACTTTCAGATCTAATACGTGATCTCGCTCTCACCAAAGGACAAGCGGAATTACTCGGTTCGCGACTCAAAGAATGGAATCTTTTAGCGCCCAATACTCCGATATCTAAATTTCGTCATAGACACAGAGAACTTGTTCAATACTTTGAGATGGATGATGACAATTGCTATTGCAAAGATGTAAAAGGTCTAATGGTGCACCTCGGTCATGAGCACATAGTCAACGAATGGCGACTTTTCATCGACTCTTCCAAGACTAGTCTAAAAGCCGTGTTATTGCATAATGGAAATTTATTTTCATCAATTCCAGTCGCCTACTCTGTTCATATGAAAGAAACTTATGACAATATGGCTATAATTTTGGCAAAAATAAAGTACAATGACTACCAATGGCGGATTTGTGGAGACCTAAAGGTCATTGCAATTCTCACGGGCATGCAGACTGGGTATACTAAATTTTGTTGCTTCCTATGTGAATGGGACAGCCGCAACAGACAGGAACATTATGCAAGAAAGGTGTGGCCTATCAGGGATCGTATGCAGCTCGGGCATAAAAATGTAATACACGAGCCATTAGTTAACAAAGACAGCATCATTTTACCACCGTTACATATAAAGTTGGGGCTCATGAAGAATTTCGTAAAAGCGTTAGATAAAACGAGCAAAGCTTTCGCTTATCTTCGAGAAAAGTTTCCGCAAATTAGCGATGCAAAGATAAAGGAAGGTATCTTTGTAGGACCTCAGATTAAGAAAGTTATTGCAGACAAACAATTCGAGAACTTGTTACATGGTAGTGAACTTCGCGCATGGATGGCATTCAAATCGATCGTCGATAACTTTCTGGGAAATCACAAATCTGTCGACTATGTGCATATTGTTAAGCAGTGCATAGATGCATACAGAATTATGGGCTGTAACATGTCCCTCAAAATACATTTGCTCGATTCGCATCTTGACTTTTTCCCTGACAACCTTGGCGAAGTCAGCGATGAACATGGAGAACGATTCCATCAAGATATCGCCGTAATGGAGTCACGTTATCAAGGACGGTGGAGTGTGACCATGCTTGCCGATTATTGTTGGATGCTTCATCGCGATGTACCACATGCCATTCACCGACGAAAGTCGACTGCAAAGAAATTCAAGCCTACATAACTGATATACTTCTTGTACAAATGATGTTGTAATACTATGCGCTGTTAAAAAACTTCAATTGCGTATTTCTAGAGATCCCGACCTGATAGAGAAAAACGGTTTGCAGATTTAAAAACAGCGCATTAAAATTGACCAGAAAAATATAGAAATGTTAGAGAAAGAAAAAAAAATTTTTTTTGTTAGCCAGTGTTATACAAATAGAAATACCCACTCCCATTTTTCACACTCTGTCAATCTGTAGCCACATAACCTCGCTTACCTACTAGTTGAATAACAACTTCTTGAACTTATACATACATCCGTGAACAGGTATAAAAATTCAGTGTTGTGCTTCTCCGAAATAAGCCCCAGCTCCTCCTAATGGGGAACGCTTATTTTGGTGATAATTATTGGATATGATAATGTCACGTCAGATAGTTCAGGTAGCAAAATCATTACCAAGATCTAGTGTTCACATTGGACAGTAGTTAGTACTTCCAATAGTTAAAGGAAATGTCTGGTGGGTAAATCTTTCTGGATAAATTCACTTGACAACACAATGTCAGTAGTCATGAACAATGTTATGGTTAGATATTTCGCCACAGCGGGCTGAAGAAATTAAAATGAAAAAAAAAATCTGGTTATTATGTCCTTCCAGTTATAATTAATTCTTGTTGTCTATAAGTTTGAACTCTCTCTGTGGGTGAAACATGAGGACCGCACAGGTCAACATCGAAGACCCGATAAAGGCTAAGAATTGTTACTGGTTGTATTAGACTTAGACTCAGACTCAGATCTATGCTCAGATCGAGCTAGGCTTAAGATCAGACTAAGGCCGCTGGCAGGCTGGTTTGTGATTAGTACTAAATTTAGGAGAAAACAAAACATTTAATCACAACATCAATAACATATCATATCACGTGCACAATATCAGTGTTAATTTTAATTATGACTACTCTAAAAAAAATCGCTTGTCATTACTAGCTATTTGTTTCGCCACATAATATTACAGTAGTTACTTACACAGTTACACGCAATGAATTTAGAAGTAAATTTATATTCCGTCAATAGTCACTCGCCTAGTGTATTTATCAGTCAATTAAAACATCTCTTTCTGGATGATAGTGAGTGATTAAATTTACGTTACAGCTGGAAAAATTAGATATATTATTTACTACTCTAGTCAATTAACACAGAAAAATCCCAGTGAATTATAATGAGGAACTTAACACATTAAATCTCTTAATGGCTAATATCTATTACCGCAAAACAGAAAAATGAAAATATCTCAACGAAATCTAAATAATCCACTGTGTACAATGGCTCTAGATTGTCGAGCTAGATATTTCAAAAAAATCTGAAGCGACTAGATAACTGACTTTGGGGGTACCGAGTATAAATACGGAAAAGCTGTGATATCACTAACAGGTGTGAGTAATCGCACCTACGGCCATATCAGGGAAATCAAGAAACTTCGTTCCCGAGATAAAGGATTTTTACGGTCCCTCTGTTCGACATTGCCAATCGACAACAAAGACTTCTGATATAAGAGATTGTACAACATCACAGGATTTGCTTCCCTTTGTAGAGAGAGAACTTCAAAGCTGATACCTTCCACGTGTTTTGGGCACGTACAATCTGCCAGTCATCGTAATACTCACTGCTCCACTGGCGTGAGAACTTCTGTTAGACAAACGTTCTACACTTACCTGAATGAGTGACAGTTTCGAACGTACGTAAACAACTCGCAAGCTCGTAAAAGCAGAAAGAATAGGCGTGGCTAAAATATGAGTCAAGACAGTCTATATGTCACCGAGAGACCTACGCTAGCATTATTTGTGCTATTGTTAGAATGAGATAAACAGTTATGACAGCTCACAAAGGAAACAAAATAATGAATGAAAATAATAAATATTTGCTACTGACAACAGTTCAAGGTAACAGCTCACGTTTACTGAAAGTGAGTGATCATCTAGAGACGTAAATAGAATGTTCGAGAACAGCGAAGACTAAACAATAAATTTAATCCAAAAGATTTTGGTTAACGAATCAGAGAGTGGCAAGGAAACACAGCACGCCGAGATGACAAGAGGTCATTAGTTAGTCACTAGTCAGTGAATGTGTGCTGAGAAGTCTCGAGCAGCTGTGCGGACAGGTTGTATGTCTGTGGTTTTACAGACTGGCTCTTATGAGTATATATACTACTCGTCAAAAGTAAAGGGCCACTTAGAAAAACCTTGGTTGAAACCATAAAACAAATCTGATATAAACGTAATTGGTATCAGTCAAAACGGCATTTATTGAATACCAAATTGACATGTCACGTAAAGAAATGGAAACACACATTCAAACGCAATGAATCCGTGAAGTGTGTCACCCACCTTTTCAAAAGTCACACAATAAATATTGGACATTTCAAAATCGGGTATGACCACCGTTTGCAGCAAGGCATTCAGGACAGCGTAGACGCATCGAGTCCACAAGGGTCCGAAGAGTATCATGAGGAACAGCTTGCCATTCCTGAAGCAGAAACGCAGTCAGCTGTGCAACATCCATTGGCAGGGGGTGATTTGTTGACAATCTTCGACCAAGGACATCCCAGAGGTGCTCAATCGGAGAAAGTTCAGGTGAATGAGCTGGCCAGGCCATCCTTATGATCCCATGTTGCTGAATAAACTTATTCACCACACGAGCTCGATGGGGTCGTGCGTTATCATCTTGGAGGATGGCATTACCACCTATGGCCTCCAGAGCAGGCTGAACAATTGGTCTCAAGATTTCGTTCTGGTATCTTGGGCCGGACAAGTTGCCTTGGATGATGTAGAGTGGGGTCCTGCCGTGTCTGTAGAAGCCTCCCCAGACAATGACAGAACCCCTACCATAACGATCCACCTCTCGAATTGTGTCATCAGTAAATCGCTCTCCTGGTCGTCTCCAAACGCGAATCCTGCCATCATTGAATGACACAGTGAAGCGAGATTCATCAGTGAAGAGAACTTGACTCCATTGTTGCCTTGTCCATCGGATGTGCTCGCGACACCAAGCAACACGGGCTCTGCGATGAGCAGGAGTAAGATAGATTCTGACTGCAGGACGTCGAGCAGCCAGTCCAAATTCATGTAAACGTCTGCGAATGGTGCTTTGACTGACATTAACGTTTACAGTCTGTCTCAGCTGACATCTTAGAGTGGAACAAGTCACTGTTCGATGGCGCAGGGCTGACAACAAGAGGTACCGGTCATCATGTCTATTGGTGCATCTAGGGCGACCTGGCCGGTGGCGATCCTCCACACTTCCTGTGGCCTAAAATCTCTCCAAAATTCTTTGGATAGTAGAGTGTGACACTGCAAGCCGTCTAGCAACTTCACGGACTGATAAACCACTTTCAACCCACGCTATAGCCCTCATTCTTTGTAAGATGTCAAGACTTCTTCTCGGTGGCATGGTTTTTGCAGGTGATGAAACTACCCTAAGTCTGCAGATTGTAAAACAAGTTAAGAGTGAACTCTGTTCACGAAAAGTCGCCACTGCACGTGGAATGTCAATCAGCACGATTACTTCACATGTTTGGTTGTACGGAAGTTTGAAAAAACAGATTAAAAATGTGAATTTAGGGTCAGCAAACCAAATTGCACGTGATCACCATGGTTGTCGGTGAGATGTTTTTATGCTTAACGTGCATAGAGGACTGTCAGAGGAAGATATTGCACCCATTTTTACTAAAAACTTCCTTCATTTAATCATTCTATGTTCTTATATAAAAGTTATTGAAAATAATAGGGTGGCCCTTGACTTTTGACGAGTAGTATACATATGTCCAGTTACCTCCAGCAAATGTTATTCTATCGGAAGATAGATTTTGATTCTGTAGTATCCAGTTAGTGTTTATATCTATAGGAGATCAGCGATTATGCTCAATTGTAAGTATCTGATTTTGAATATATTATGCATAGGACAGATTCTTTTTTCCAGGAATGTTTTATAGAGGCATGATTTGCCAGTTCGCTATGAGAACTCTATGACTATGTATAAAGGAAACGGAAGGCTATGAATATTTAAAGGAAACTGAGTATTCTTGAGGAGCAACTCTAAGTAAAAGTTGATCTACTAGGACTTTAAGTATAGGTTTATCTATCAAGAGATAGATATTACTTCTAAGAAACAGTGAGTGTTTATTTCCACATGAGAACCGCAATTATGCTCTCTCTTGTAAGTATCTGACTGTAAGTATACATTATGCATAAGATAGATTTCTTGTTTCCAGGAATGTTTTGCAGAGGCTTGATTAGCCAGTTCGGTAATAGAAATCTATAAATATTTAAAATATATGGAATGCTCTGGGGAGTGTCGTAGATTTTGATAGGAAAAATAAGACTTGGGTTGGTCCCTTCTGAATAGACTAGAATAAGTGATAGTCACAGTGAGAGGTAGTAAATAGAAACAGATTTCCACGAGTGAGATGGTAGAAATTTATAGAGGCTGTCCCGGAAATCGAGAATCTCTCTCTCCGCCTATCTTCTACAACAGATCCAGAGGAGTCGGACAGTCTATAAAAAATTATGTATATATTAATATATCTCTATCCACTCACGTGCCCGCACATACAAGTGACGACAGTTAGACACACAGACGTGGAAAAACTATAACAAGGATTATATAGATATTATGGGAACGAACTGACCACCACACTGAAATAAATGTAGGTATAGTTTAATTATCATAGTAAACTTACATCACGACGTATAAAATACATCAAAAGCACGTACACATAGTCATAAAAATCAAGGAATGCTACAATAGTGATAGACCCGTTTGTATGGTCCTCCCCTGGATATATAGCTCACAGTCCCGTTAGAGAAAAGTGATAACCCCAAAGAGTTACAGATGCATATGATTGAGTCTATGGTTTCCCCCTTTTAAGGTATGGACAGACTTGATACTCTGCTTTATTCTAAGGAAAAATATTGTTAGCAATAACTTGCATAAAGGAAGTTACAACGTGGGTGACTCAAACAAAGAACATCCTTCAGTCTACTTTCACTCGGTTCTTTCATCAGGGCCCTGATATACTTACAATCGTGCTGTTTTTCGCCGTCTGGCGCAAACTTTGGGACACTCACACACTTTTTATCTGTTACTGTCGTTTAATGAAGCGGATCCCAGCTCTGCAGATTTGTTTGTTGGATTCATCAAAATGGATCCAGGGAACGTCTGCTTCATGCGATAGTTATCTCAGACTAAAGTTAGTGTCACTTGACTAACGAGGTAAGAATTAGGCTTAAACGAGCACACAATGTCAGAACACGAGGTTTCCCTTAATTAGGAAGATGACCGGTGGACAACTTCTCTCAACAGATAATCTTGGTTCACCACACACATGGTCAAATAATGTTGGAAAGTTAAAGTTTTAGATTTCTGTAATTATTCTCGCCACAAAGTAGCCTCAACACAGAGTTCGAGGAGAATATGATCTGCCTCAAAGGCCCAGTATAAACATTTATTCTTTAAAAAAACTGTTAGTGGGATTGGTATTCTGTCTATCTCTGAAGGCACACGCACTGTCAGACAGGTGGTACTTGAAAAACCCACGTGGTTAAAGATATAAAATGTTTATGTTTCTCACAGGTATGTCTCTGTACTAAACGCCGGCAACATTTGGGTTACCCCAGTATTCACTGAATAAAGAAAAACACATATGAAATATTTTACATATTATGTACTCAATACAGTGCAAACCGCTTAAGGCGATCTCGGATGTGGCGAATTTCTGTTGTGAAGAACAATTTGTTTATCCCCGGCAATTTTTCTTCTTTGTAAAAAATGTCCGGTTAAGCGGAATCCGTTTATCACGAATTTTCGGATATGCCGAACGATTAAACGTGTCCCGACTATATAATTTGATCTGCTTAAGGCGAACTTTTTTCAAATACAGTACCTGGACATTTGTACAACTTTTCGGCTATTTTCGGAAATTGCGCGCTTCGTCAGTGTTAGAATTTGAGTTATTTCCGCTCTAAAAATGGCTGGAAAGTTAAAATCCATATCTTTGAAAAGAAAGATTGAGCTAGTACAAGAAGTGGAAAATAGTGGCAAAAAGAAAATGGAAATAGCAAAGGAATTCGACATTCCAAAATCAACGCTTTCAGGAATCATAAAAAATAAAGATCGGTACAGAAAAATGTTTTATGGTGGACAAGTTGATTGTCACAGAATGAAGAACCGAAAAGCGACGTGTGATGTGGTTGACACGGCACTCCTAAAATGGTTCACTATGGCAATATCAGCAAATGTTCCTGTAAATGGACCTATATTAACTGCAAAGGCAGAAGAGTTAGCACTTCTGGAAGGTCGGACTGGCTGGAAATGTAGTCCTGGCTGGTTGGGTTGTTTTAAAAAACGGCACATTACGTACAAAGCCGCGGTAGCATAGTGGTTAGTGCACTGGCTTCCTAGCGCAGTAGTCTATGGTTCGATCCCCAGATAAGGTGGGAATTTTTTAGGTTACAAACGGCTCCTGGGTCGACCCAGCCCCAAATGGGTACCAGAGCAACCCTGTGAAGGTTAAGGCGGCCGGCGTGATGCAAACCACATCACCCCTAGTGTGCCGACGGTCAAGATAATATGGGCCTTACACCATATTCCCAATATGCCTCAATGGGCGTGTAACGGGTTCCTTTACCTTTTTTTGTGTGGGGAAAGGCATTCTGTTAATGAAATGACTACCGAGTCATGGACGGAGGTGGTGCTAAAACCAGCCATGAGTAGGTATAATTTCGTTGATGTGTTTAATGCTGATGAAACTGGATTGTTTTGGAGATTGCTGCCTGACAAGACTTTTTCCTTCAGAAATGAAAAGTGCCGGAGGAGGGGGGGGAGGGGCAATGGAAAGAAAGAATCACAATTGTTGTGTGTACAAATATGGATGGTTCAGATAAATTGCCATTACTTGAAATCGGTAAATTAAAAAATCCACGCTGTTTTAAAGGTTTGAAAAAATTGTGTGTTGATTATGCAGCTAATTCAATAGCCTGGATGACATCATACATTTTCACCAAGTGGCTATATGCATTTGATCATTCTATGGAACGTCAACATCACAAAGTTCTTTTGGTGCTTTACAACTGTTCAGCCCACATAAATGTTCAAAATCTAAAAGCAACAGAACTTTTATTTTTACCACCAAATGCGACATCCAAACTTCAGCCTTGTGACCAAGGTATTATTCAAAATATGAAGGTTCATTATAGGTCAGCAATGTTGTCCAAACTTGTAGGTCACATTGATGCAGTACAGAGGAAAATTACAGACTTTTTCATTTAAGAGTGCTTTATCATTTAAGAGTGTGCAAATTCTAGAGATAATGATGACTGTGGGTTAACGGTACAAACTATTTCACAGTTGGAAGTTTCAAATTGCATGGATAAAACTAACATGTATATAATGCAGGCTGGATGCCAAGATGATTTAATTTATCATTTCTTTGAATTTAAGGATGTCATGGAAAGACATTTTTATTAACTTAAGTACAGGTACTAAGTAAGATACAGAGGAAAATTGCAGCTTTTTCATTTCAAAGTGTAAAAAGTGCTGTTATTCTATAGATATTTGTGCCAACTTTGTACATTAACAATTTTGGTGATTTACATATTTTCTGTGTCATACATCTGTCATATTCAACGCTAATTAATTATTGTATTGTACGTTGTAAATGCATTACCATATGCTTGAACTCTTATCTGGATAAGAGGAATTTCTGATAAGAAGAACTATTTCTTGGGTCCCTGGTGAGTTCTCCTTATCAGGTATGCACTGTATAACTTACGTTTTGAACTGCAAGCCTAAAGCTTGACTTATCATTTAAACTTTCCCGTGAAATAAGTTATATATATATATAAATTCGTCATCATGAATTAGGAATACCTACGTATTCCGTCAACACTCATGAGGCATCTAGCATTTATAAGTTAGTTTTAAAGTATATTCTCTCGTCTGATTATTTAGCAGTTAAATTAAATTCATGATAGCTACATTGTTGTTTAAGCTAGAAATCATAATTTCGGTTTTCCACTGTAACTCGTCACTATAAAATAATACAGACTATATAATTAAGCACTCTGCACCAAATCTAACTAGTGAAATATGAAATAAGCGATTATCACTTAATCACTCACAATATATATATATATATATATATATATATATATCTATATATATATATATATATATATATATATATATATATATATATATATATATATATATATATATATTTACCTCAACACAGAACTACAGGTAATCGCACACTTTAGAATTATACGCTGGTATATTTATTTGAAGTCTAGAGCTCGGTACATTTCCGAACAAAATAGGGCTTCGCTATACAGCTTATTCTATTCACGAACAACTTGTCTACTGCGAATTTGGAGAATGAATGAAAATCTAGTTTCAAACTCCGGTAAATATTTTAAACCAGGACAAAGGGGTCCCAACTATATTTCGCAAAACGAAATAATCTCCCCTTCTCATTCTTAAACACCTTACATAAACTAGAAGACTACCATGAACTGACACTCGTGCGTTTTCACACCTCACGCTGACCAGGGCCAACAGTGAGTGCCTTGTCAGCTGGGATTTCCAGACAAATGTCTCAAACTGCGCCGAGGAGATGTCGGTTATTGCGCCTCACCTAAGCGCTCAGCCGATGCAACTCGTTGTGGCAGGTGAAAATGCAGACAAAAATGTCGCCTATAAGTCTGGCGAAAGCGAATATTCACAGTGTATTTCGTCTGGTGCAGGGAATGCTGTAGACATATGTCTGCTCCTATGTCTGGCCAGACGAATATATTCACAGTTTCGTCCACTGACACCTAATGCAATAGAATGCATTTTAACGCTCTCTCTTTCACACGTTATGTCATAAATGCGTTTACCAGTATGAGAAAGAAAACGGTAAAGTTGAGAATGGGGAAGAAAATATTTTTTGCAAACGAATGGATGCGAAAAATACAGGAAAAAGGTAAAGTGTGATAATAAAATAGAGGACACGGATGAAGAAAAGAAGAGTATATAGAGAATTTTAATGATCATAACTCTCTGTGACAAGGAGCATAGGTACCACAAGTATATAGTAGCAGATTTGGGAAGACTAAGAATGTCTACAGGAGATAATGTGATAAAGAGGAATATGAAAGTTTACAAGACATAGAGCTCACGTATGAAGTGTCCGTAGTGTCTAAGGATCCAATATATGACTATATGCGAGCTTCAATATTTGACTTACTTGACATGCTTGTTAACAGTATTGTGTTATTACAAGCTTTAAAGGATCAGCATGACGTTGATTTCGTCTTTAAATGTTGCTGAACATATGCCACTATCGTTTACACTACCACTATATGAGAAGTCACTATAACATCAAAGAAGGAAGTGAACGAACCTGGGATAGAAAAAAGATAGTAGTATCACCCAAGAATTACCACCTCTTGCGGAGTTGAACAGTAATAATAATAACTCGAACTTGGAAGATGAGATAAAACGAAGAACTGTACCACTAGATATATCCACACCCTATTGTAATTGGTAATATAACTATACCCGGGTTACAGATTTGCGTGGGTTTTTTCGAAGCAAAAATTTTACCCGCTGGATGGGGAAGCGAAGGTGTACAGAAAAGAATCGATATTTGCATATACATGTCACAGACACTGAGAAGGGATATGCCTTTATGGTTTCCACATTGTCGATTGTCACCCTTTTTGAAAATCGGTGTCAAGATAGCAATCTCCCAATCCATGAAATGGCCTTGTTGCACCATGCTGCCTGTAGGACCCTTAATAGTAATAGGTCGCCTGATGCTCCCATGTACTTAACGATTTCTGGTGTTATACCATCATGCCCTGCTGCTTTGTTCATCTTGACTTTCTCCAGTGCTGCCTTTAGTTCTTCCATCTTTATGTAATCTTCACCATCATTATTTTTCTCTTCTGTGCTAGTGGTTATCATTTCTGGTGCTTGACCTTGCTCACCATCAAGGAGTTCTGAGAAATATTCTTTCCACCTTTCCATTACTTCCTTCGGGGCAGTAAGCAATTTGCATTGCTTGCCCTTCATAAATTTGAGAGGTCATTGTTTTTCCTTTTTCGTGTTCTTTAGGGTCTTATAGAAAAATGTCTGGTTTTCATGTGCATCTTTGTCAAGCTTTTCTCCAAATTCTTCCAAGGAATTTCTGATTTGTTGCTAGAACCTTGTTCTTTGCTTCTGTTATGCGTTTCACTTATTCTCTATATGTCTCTATTTGTCCTGTTGTGTTTTTAGCTCCTAAGTATTGTTTCCATGCCATTCTCTTCTCTCTTATTTTCTCTTTGACTTCCTCTGTCCACCAAGGTGTCCTCTTTCTCTTGTTCCCAAGTCGCACTTCACAACATGCTTCTGCAGCAGCTGTCTTTTTTCTATTATGTTTTTTTTATTTCTCGGGGTTTACATCATCAACCCTGCAAAACAATCCTCGATGAAGGAGTGAGCAAAATCTCTTTTTGACCTGTAGATATCTTTCTTATTAACTACGGGACACGATTTAATGGCAACTCTATGGTGTCTAATCTTGTTTTCATCTTGAGAGTTCTTTACTATCTCGCACTTTCATAATGGTAACGACATACATGTATTCGGTAAACAACAGGCGAATGCGGCTGCTGGAGGGATGTATAAGTCAATCTGCAAATTTTAGGGAAAACAAGCACCCCAGCTTGGAAAAACGACCACATTTGGGAACAGCCGAGAAGGAAGAAACGGGGTGAAAAATAGTTTAAATGTATATATACTACTGGACAAAAGTTAAGTGCCACCAAGAAAAACTCCACTATGGACCAAAAAAATGCAACCAGATGTAAACAATTTATTACAAAATAAAGTTGATTCTTCCGTGGAAAAGATCAGTCAAGTTTTTTAAAAATAATGTGTGACTTACTAACAAAAAGAAATTCAACTCACTTTTTCACCTTTTGAACTAGTGGGGCGAGTTGTAAAAACCACGAGTTTTTGCAGCACATATTAAAAAAACTTGACTGATCTTTTCCACGGATGAATCAACTTTATTTTGTAATAAATTGTTTACACCTGGTTGCCTTTATTTGGTCCATAGTGGAGTTTTTTCTTGGTGGTCCTTAACGTTTGTCCAGTAGTATATAAACCCCACGTGATCCCTAACGTAAAAATTCACTCATTATCCACATCTGGCTGGAAGAGAATGAGTGTAACACATTCTCCTTAATGATGCCTGTGATTTTTCACAATTTTTCTTTTAATAAGATGTTTGCTACTTTCCTTTGTGTAGCACGCCACTTTAAATCATTTACCATATACGTTGAACTGTTGGTTATCAGGATGTATTTTTTCATTTAGTGTGCTATTTTCTTGATTGTGTTTATTATACGCTCTGGGCTGTATTATTCGTGGCGATAAGGTTTTTACTTTTTGGTCAATAGTTCAGTTTGTAGTGTTCTGATGTATACTTGTGTCTATACTAGCATGAATTTAATATTGGTTTGGGGTTTATTTATGTACTTGTTCTACTTGGTTGTGTTATTCCTTTCTGCTGACGTAGCTGTGTGACTACTGTTAGTGTAATACTAGGTCCTGCTTTTTATGATAACACCATTTCAACAATATATAAGGAAAGCAGCAAATCATGCTTGGGATTCCAGGAAAGGAAGAAGCAAGACTGGATAACACCAAAAACATTAAACACCATAACGATGAGAAAGGAAATGAAAAGAAAGAAAACAGAAGCAAAGTCCCCCAGGTTAAAGCAACTATATAGCGAACTGTTCAGTCAGCTGGACAAGGAAGTTAAGCGCCAATCCCGAGCCAATAAAAGGAATTTCCTAGACGATCTTGCATGGCAGGCAGAAGAGGCAGCACTGAGAAATGAACAAAGCACAGTATACAGAATAACTAAATTCATCAGCGGAAAACGAGGTGCAAACAATATTACATTAGTAAGAGATAAGCAAGAAAATCCCATCATGACAGTAGAGGGACAGGAAACAAGATGGGCAGAGAATTTCAGAGAAACTCTGAACAAGGAACCACCAGAGACAAAAGTGAATGCTCCTGAGGCTGAAAACGATCTAGATGTTAATACAGACATTCCACGAAAAGAGGAAATCATCACAGCAATCAAAGGGTTAAAGAATGGAAAAGCTCCAGGCCATGATAACTTAAATGCAGAGCTATTTAAGACAGACCCTGAGCTAACAGCAGAACTATGAGAACCGCTATTTGCACTAGTCTGGAAAACAGGGACAACACTAACAGAGTGGAACAAAGGAATAATTGTCAAATTGTCAAGAAAGGGAGTGGAACAAAGTTCCCAGAATAATTGTCAGAGAATTTTGTGAGGAAAGAACAAGCAAGAAGGTGTGTAGAGGGCGAAAGATCTAGCAGATCTCTGCAGAAAGTTTGAATTCCAGGAGAGGTCCAATCACAAGTGAGTTACAGCTGTGAATACTCTCTCAGGCTTCCCACGTTGCTACTTTCGCTATCGTAACCCTATGTGATAATATAATTAAATTTGAAAAGGTAACTCAAAATTTTAACAGTTAAAAATTTAACAAGTCAAATGAGTACAATTATCCCAATTTATTATGTACTATATATTCTTGTAATCAATTGTTGTTGTAAGATGGAAAATTGATACACTGACTAACAAACAAAAAGAATTCTCTAAAATGTTTTTCTGGCATGCGCTGTAACCGTTTTTCTCTATCAGGTCGGGATCTCTAGAAATACGCAATTGAAGTTTTTTAACAACGCATACAGTATTACAACCTCATTCGTACAAGAAGTATAACAGTTATGTAGGCTTGAATTTCTTTGCAGTCGACTTTCGTCGGTGAATGGCATGTGGTACATCGCGATGAAGCATCCAACAATAATCGGCAAGCATGGTCAGCGAAACCGTTTTAACGTGACTCCATTTATGATAATATTCTCCATGGTAGAGGTTGCAGGGAAAAAGTTAAGATGCGAATCGAGCAAATGGATTTTGAGGGACATGTTACAGCCCATAATTATGTATGCATCTATGCACTGCTTAACAATATGCAACATAGTCGACAGATTTGTGATTTCCCAGAAAGTTATCGACGATCGATTTGAATGCCATCCATGCGCGAAGTTCACTACCATGTAACAAGTTCTCGAATTGTTTGTCTGCAATAACTTTCCTAATCTGAGGTCCTACAAAGATACCTTCCTTTATCTTTGCATCGCTAACTTGCGGAAACTTTTCTCTGAGCTGGACAATAGATTAGGCTTCATGGCTCGCGTATTACATTTTAAAGCTATACGATCCCGGATAGGCCACACCTTCTCTTGCATAACTTTCGCTATTCGTAACCTTATGTGATATGCCCGTAGTCCATGTGTAACTTTTATTTTTCCAAACATTTAATTGCCGTAGAGTTTCTTCATAGATTAGGCGACTGGAAATTGTAATTAAATTTGA
Source organism: Oreohelix idahoensis (assembly GCA_024509875.1). Lineage (NCBI taxonomy): Eukaryota > Metazoa > Mollusca > Gastropoda > Stylommatophora > Oreohelicidae > Oreohelix > Oreohelix idahoensis. Next base: position 252,502 of record JAMPIV010006425.1, read on the forward strand.
AAAGGTAACTCAAAATTTTAACAGTTAAAAATTTAACAAGTACAAATGAGTACAAGTTTCTTTATTATGTACAGGTATCTATATATTCTTGGAAGGCGACTGGAATGATGAAAAAAAATTTCTGTTATGCAATAACACGGCTTTTAGACTAGTCTTGGAAGAATCGATGAAAAATCGCCATTCGTTGACTATGTGCTCATGACCGTTTACATCTTTGCAATAGCAAATGTCATCATCCATCTCAAAGTATTGAACAAGTTCTCTGTGTCTATGACGAAATTTAGATATCGGAGTATTGGGCGCTAAAAGATTCCATTCTTTGAGTCGCGAACCGAGTAATTCCGCTTGTCCTTTGGTAAGAGCGAGATCATGTATTTGATCTGAAAGTTCTGAATGGTTAATTAAGTAAACACCATCATTCACCGGTATGTAATCTGAGTCAGAATTAGTTTCTAAAGCAGGTAAACTATCACTTTCTGATGGTTCATTTACGTCCAACGGATATTGTTCTGGTGGTACTTGGATCGGACACGTGATTGGATCATGAGGCACTGGTTTCGAAACCGATTCAATATTTGGATAAACCACAGACTTTCTAGTTTTAAAAGTGAAACCATGGATATTTGTCAAGCGGAAGTAGCAATCAGTAGTGTGATTTGTATGTTCACGCCATATTACTGGCACTCCAAAAGGCATCGACTTATGCTTCGGCGATTTTCATAACCAACCTGCCAATGTATCGAACAAACTGCATTTGGCTTCCAAGATTTATTTGCATCATCAACTTTCGAATCGAAATAAAGTTCTTATGTTTTCTTTAGTAATGGTGTAAAGTTTTTCTGGTCAACCGTAACAGAACAGATCAGCCGAATTTCTACAACTTAAGAAGCCATAGTTTGTCAGAATTATTTCAAAATTAACTATTTGAAAAAATCGCGTGCATATGTCATGCATCTTTTAGCTGTATAAAAAGTAGAATTAAGTTGCTTTTTATTAATTTTTAATAAGTTATATAGTAAAAATGAAACGGGGCAAATAACGGTTTCCCAAAAATATATTTATTCACAAATATCTTAAGAACCCGACGTGATAGAGATAAACGGATTTCAGATTTGAAATCAGCGCAAGAAACTGACCTAAGAACACTTATTCTTATATAAGAAAGAAAAATGTTGTTTGTCAGTGTTATTTACAGTTACAAATCAAATAAACAAGCTAAATATTCTTGGATTTATCTTCCACTGAACTTATAAACTCATTGCCGTCTAGTTGTCATCATTAAACAGTCGTTTTAGAAACTGCTCACAGGATTTGTTGGATGGATACACATAAACTCATCTTATATTAGCCACGTCTGCTCGAGGTTCCTGAGACACACTTGAATACGGAAGACTTTCCTTCAGCCCGCCCTATAACTACGGGGGACTAAGGTGTTGAAGATTGGTTGACCTCTAGGCTTCAGTGAGCTGGATCAACTTCTTCAAGTCTTTAGTTTCTCGATCAGGAATGATCATAAACATTGATCATAAAACCTGGAACAAAAGGTAATAGGTGGCCATGTTGTTCCAACAATCTCACCACCCACTGCTGTTCATGATGCGACCATGTCTTCAGTGTTTGTATATAAATGAATGAATCATGGTAGTATGTTACAGAGATAGCATGATAAGATAATGTATACTGTGCAGAATTAACAATATACATGAATAAATCACATGTTATGATACATGGGTACGATATAACCTTTGCCTTCCACTTATGGATGTCAAGTCACTTATGTACTTGCTGGTATGTCGTAAGCTTCCAGGCAAGAACTAGCCATGATATATGTGGTTAACCAATTAATGGTTATGCTTCCTGACAATGCCGGTGAAGGTTATCTCTGGTTAGCGTCATTCCCTTTTTTATTATATCTGCTACAATCAATCAGAAATAAAATCTGAAATAAAATGATAGTAGTAATACATATATTTTTAATAAACTTACATACCCTCTTAGGATTTATAAGCTCACGGTGAGACTGTTTTGGTTGAAGGTAATCTGCCCTGCATGCAGCGTGAAAAAATAACTTTTCTTGCAGATACTGTCTTCCAGTTTCTCACTCTGGCTTCTGGATTTGGTGTGTGTGATTTACAATGCGCCGCTCTGTCCTTATATTTCAGTCTCTCGCCCGTCCGAGAAAGCACCTCCTAAATTCCCCAAAAGATTTTCGTTTCATCTCCTGATTTGAGGCGATTTGAAGCAATCTGTGCTTTTCCTGTACTTGTTTTCTCTTCTGTTCACTACACACTTATATCCTTCCTTCCTTCCTAGGTATCATTTCCTTTTCCCCATATGAGGCTTTCATTCTATCCAATTTATATTTAAATCCGTTTAGGCATGTAGTTATAATAAATGTTTAAAGATTATTAGCTAACTTTTAGCAGATGTGATGAAGGTGAAAAAATATTAATTATCTTTAAAACTATTTATATTTGAATATTATCCTTTTGGATATAATTCCTAGTCTATCTCCTTTGTTGAATTATTTTTATTTAATTGTATTCCAACCAGGCGTTCTCTTGTAGTGAATAATTTAATGTCCAGTAAATGCAAACTTTTAAAGTCCGCCATACATTCCTATATAGCTATTTCCTCATTCTTCAGTAATATTGTCTGGCTTTAACCGTAATTCACATTTCCCGTCTTCAAACTTCAAAGAAAGACCGCCGCGCTGACCTTGAGCTGTGTGTGTGTGGGTGTTGCGCTACACATTTTTTTTCCACAACAAAGCAAGAGGAACCAAATTTCGCTACAGTAGATCATATATTAATTCTCAGGAACATTATAGAGCAGTTCTCAGAATAGCAAAGACAGCTGTATATTAATTTCGTTGATTTTGAAAAGGCTTTTGACAGTATACATAGGGACAGTTTATGGAAAATACTGAGGGCTTATGGAATTCCAAGTTGCATAGTGTCAATCATAAAAAGCCTCTATGCCAATTTTATGTGTAGTGTTGGGCAGAGCAACCTAACCTTTGAGGTGAAGACAGGAGTACGACATGGATGCCCCTTAAAACCACTCTATTTTTAACAGTCATAGACTGGGTGATGCGCCAGACAACAGAGGGCAGTCCAAGAGGAATAAGATGGACTACATTTTCTACACTGGAAGATCTGGAATATGCAGATGACATTGCACTACTAGCACATTCACATTAACACATTCAGGAAAAAACGGATAGACTTAATAAGTTTAGCCAGCAGGTGGGCTTGAACATCATTTTAAAGAAGTCAGAGGTCATGACGCTCAATGTGAGCAACCTTGAGCCCATATCAGTAAAGAATCAGCAACTGGTACAGACAGACACCTTCACATACCTAGGATGCATAGTAACACCAGACGGCGGGGCAAGTAAAGACATTAACAACAGAATGAACAAAGCAAGAACATCCTTTTTTAGCCTAAACAACATCTGGAAGTCCTCTCATTACAGAAAAAGCACAAAATTAAGATTAGATCAGAGCTGTGTGCTTTCTGTGCTTCTCTATGGTGCGGAAAGCTGGAGAGTTACAGAGAAGGAAACGACGAAATTGTCCTCTTTTCACACAACATGCCTAAGAAAAATTCACCGAATCTTTTGGCCGAATACCATCACTAACCAAGATCTGCTTACTCGTAGCAAGCAAGAGGACATGCACACCATCATAGCTGGCAGACGCTGGAGCTGGGTTGGCCATGTCCTCAGAAGAGACCCCGATGCCATCACTAGAACAGCTATGCTATGGACCCCTGAAGGAAAATGAAAGAGAGGCCGACCAAAAACAACATGGCGGAGGACTGTAGAGGCTGAGATGCAAAGAATGAACCAGAGTTGGGGCACTGTACGAAGGATTGCCACCGACCGAGCAAAGTGGAATCAATTTGTTGTTGCCCTACAAGACGCCACTATGCGTGATGGCCACTGACTGCTTTTATGGTCGGCGGCTAAGGATCAAAGAAGAAGAAGAAGTGTTCAGGATAAAGAAAGAGAACGAAAAAGATAGAAAATGAAAGTAGAGTAAGTGCATTGATTAGTTATATCACGTGAGCATTGGATGAAATATTACAATACTGTGTTTAGTAACAAGTTTTACATTAGAAAGGTATTTTATCCTTCACTTTTATGTAATGCACAGAAGGATAAAACACCGGAATTTCTACTACTTCTTCTTCGTCTGCGTTCACCCTCAGACGTCGACTTGAATATGTTCAAAGAAAGCAGTGGTCAGCCTGAAGCTGTTAGTATCTCTGTCGAGGTTTTCTTCAGTAGTTCCTATTTTAAGCTTGCTGAATATCGTGGTGCATTAATCTGTTGTGGCTTGTGCAGAATCTGCATCGCATTGTTTCTGTATATGGTTCTGATAAACCTCTTTGCCTCACCAGAAGGTATGTTTGTTTCAGGTTGAGGTAGCTTTCCACCTTCCTTTGTCAATCTGCCAGCCTTTTCATTGTAATAAAAGACAGATACAAACATGTTACTACCTTTTGGAGCTGCTTGCAATGTCCGAGACTTTTTAGAATCTCTCGCAGCCAGATATTCATAATCGCTCAAATCCTACACACCCTCCTCTAAGGCAGGTAACGAGTAATTTTATTTTGTTTTTAAATAAAGTTTTGCCTCTTTTTGGCGAGACGCGTCCCTTTCAACATAGTCGGTTATATTAGGGCGCATGTCCAAACATAAAAGATCCTTAGGTCTGGGTTAAATTAAGTAAGAATTCGCGATGGCTATAGCAAACAACAGAGAAACGCACTCAGCTAGAAGAAGTGTTTGAATTCGCATAATTGAGAGGTGCTCTTTGGAAGTCATTAATGTTTCCTTTAGTTTATAAAGTAGATCTGATTTCACAGCGTGACTTGCTTGTATCGCTGTAACCAAAATTCATATCCCTAATTACATGTACAAGAAAGGTAAAGGATCACGTTACACGCCCACTGAGGCATATAACATGCAATACAATATGTTAGGCCCATATTTTCTTGACCATCGGCACACTTATTACACGTATTTTTGATAAATATGAAAATATTTTAAAAAACACAATTAATAATGATAGCAAATAATGAAATAATATGACAATATGATCAATGTATTAAATGAAAAGACTGCATGTCCAGAGAGGATGTGGAGATGATTGTCCAATGTTTTATTTTACATCTTAAAAATATGCTCATAATTTTAACTTCCTTTATAGATCCTATCAATTATCTAAATCAGCATTTGTTTTATTCAACTCTATTAGAATTTATTTCTGAACACATTGATCCTGATTTCAATTCATTGTTATATTATACAATCAATTCATTGTTATATTATTCAATTAATTCATTGTTATATTATAAAATTAATAAATTGTTATATTATACAACTAATTCATTGTTGTATTATACAATTAATTCATTGTTATATAATACAATTCATTCATTGTTATATTATACAAATCATTCATTGTTATATTACACAATTCATTCATTGTTATATTACATAATTAATTCATTGTTATATTATACAATTCATTCATTGTTATATTACATAATTAATTCATTGTTATATTATACAATTCATTCATTGTTATATTATACAATTCCTTCATTTCATTGACTATATTTTTGTTGTGTTTTAATGACTTTCTTCATTGAACACATCAGTATTCAGATCTCCTTCATTAGATGACAAGGATCATCTCTACATATTGCACGAAATCCGTTGTACTGCCGAGGATTCCAATATGTTATGTATAGAAATTACACATTCTATAACTATTTTTGTGTTGGGTAGGTTTCTTAATTTTTACATTTTGCCAGGGCATCGGCAGTATGGCCTACTCTTTACGATTTCCAACTGTCGAGGAATTCTTAACGACTGCAACTTGCACACGGGATCTCCTTTTTTTCGCCCTTATTCGAGAAGGCTAGGCATTCGATCTCGCTTCTAAGGAGATCAGGGGGGTGCTTGACCTCATTAGGAACCATAGGTTTTGAAAATAAAATTTCTGTAAAATGTCCATCAATTATATTCCCTGTACTGAGAGCGAACTCAGTATCTTGAGAACTACAGGAGGACGACATACTATATAACATATTTTGTTTGTGTTATATGCTGTTATATGCTGTTATATGCTGGTATATGCTGTTACAAGGTATATGCTGTTATGCGGTGTATGTACTTCTTTTGTGCGTCGGTTTATATTATCTGTTCTCTTAGTAATAGAAAAAACGATATGATGTTAATGTTGCGTGTCTTCGGGGTTTGTGAAGAGTGGTAGAACAATCGTGTTGAGTTGGTTTAGAATGTCGTGAGTGTCCTACAACATACATGTGAGATTCAATAAAGTTCACGACGCTCTTCTTGGCTGGGTCCACAAACACTTACATTTTTATTGACGGAGTTCATAAGAGTACATAGCAGCAATACAATTCATCAATCAAGGCAGTCTCGTACAGTCTTTAATAGATCATCGCATGACAGCCTATATATCAACAATGTCGGCAAGGCGAAATCATTGAGATAGTGAAAACTGACAGCTGGCGAAAATTATGATTAATATATTTTACTCCCTGAAATTCCTTCTTCCTTAGGAAATACTCATCGATATACGATGCTCAGATATTGCATCAGAAGAATATGGTGGCGACCTTCCATTACTTATTAGCCACGTAGGAACGACAGTACATTCAATAATCTTGGGAGCAGTAAATAATCCACGTCTTGCTTGGACGGGTTTTCACGACGAAAGGTCAAGAAGGACCGTTGCCTGCCTATAGCAGCGCCTTACTATGTCATCCTCTTATTAGTGTAGGGTTCCCATAATGTTTTGTTTAAAAACCGGGACATTTCCAAATTTTTACCTAAAAAATCCGGGACATTTTGTAAAAAAACGGGACATGTTAAAAATTAAGGTAAAGCACAAATAAATCTATTATATATTATATGTTGCACTTAAAATAAGATACTGGTATAAAAATACACACATTAACTAACACAACTTCAACTTTAAAAAAGAATTATAAATTACATACATACTTAATTAGAAAAATCGCACCTTTAAAAAATACACAATAGTCAAGTTTATTTTTCAGATTCATCAGAATATTTATCAGATTTATGGGCCTGTTCAAGAAGTTTTTTTTCTTCTGATATTTGGACATAGAACTCAGCACAAGAGAAATCCTTAAAATGGGTCTTTATAATGGTTAAAGCTTTCACTGTCTCAAGTCTGTTTTTTTCGTCTGTCCAAAGTGCATTTATTAATGAAAAAACACGTTCAACAGCTGCATTGGATACTGGCAGTGCCAAAAAAAAACTAACTAGGCATTTCAGGTTCTCAGCATTTATATCCTGCTTTGTAAAATGAGCGAACATCTCACACCATTTTTCACTGACACTTTGATCCTTCAATTCACTCCACACATCAAATTTGCTTTCATAATATTTTTTCACACATGCAAACTCATCAAATAAGTCCTCTTCATTCACAGTAAAATTTGGTGACACTGTCTTCATGAATATGTAGCTTTCTTGGATGTTCTTCCAAGTCACAGACTCCTTTCCCTTCAGATTGATCCAATCCATAGACTGAAGAGGCGTAAGAAATGGTGTACACCACTCCTGATTCAATGCAGGTGTCATAGAAATCTACTGCATAGCTTTGACACTTTTCAACTGTTATGTGTCCTTCTTTTTCTAATTCTTGCAACTGATTTCTCACAGTAGTGGTAAGAAACTTTTCTGCCTTCCTGTTGTTTAATTTTTCCACCAGTTTGTTTATTTCATCCTTCACTTCAATTACTGTTGTCTCTTGCTTTTCAACACATTTGATGGTGTCACAGACGAACTCAGCTGGCCCTGAATCGTTGTAGCACGACCCTTTGTAGCGATCCCTTCGTTAGCACCAGAGCCCCCGAATAATTTTGGTAACTCTTCATCAAACGGGAATTTATTTTCACCTGGACTCATTGCTATGAAACCGTTCCACGCAGATGGCCAACACGTTGGCTGATTAATATGTGGACAGTTTATCTACCGGTCATTCTGGTCATCGCATTGATTTAAGGAAAGATTAAATCACGCCCACGGACATCGCCTGAGCAATGATATGAAGTTATTTTCATTAACTTGGGCAGTGGGGGCGTTGCCTACTTCAAACAGAGAGAGCGGAACAGGATCAAACAGACACGGAAGTGGTTTCAGGAACGTTGAGCGGGAGAGATCAAAGCAGTAGTGGTCCCTGAAACGTACGGGGAAGTTTCTTGCCGGCATTTTCCGCACCTCCATGTTAAGCGCTAAACCGACCGCAGACAGAGCGAACGGGGGAAGATGTCGGATGCAACGAACGGGGAAACGGAAAACCAGGGGACGGCATCTCTCTTTAGTCTGTCGGTCAGATCCCCGAAAGTCTCCTGAGATAAAAAAAAGTGTCAACTTTCTCATGCCCCCCTCATCTTTAATTCCATTTTAAATATATACAGACCACTAGAAAGCCAGGTATCATTCAGTGGCCAGAGATTTTTAAGA